>JASGAU010382985.1:0-17393 GCA_030220045.1 Australoheros facetus
ATCTTCCTCAGTTTGATGATCAGGTCATTTGCAAGAAAAGGTGTGGAAACAACAACAAACAATGCATGGGCACTTACATGTAACCAAAATCACAAATGGTTGTAGAAAAAAAAATAAAAACCCATATTAGGAAACATGGCATTATACTGTAGAGCCACTACTGTGACAATATTTCCATCTGTTCCCATTAGTAGTGAAGCCTTTTTCTTTGACTGCAGTGATGGTGAGGCCTGGAAAAAGAGCAACTTTCAGAGATGAAAAGTGGGAAAACAGCTCAGCTTCCACCAGGAGAGCAATCCTGGGTAACTGATGCCCCCATCTGGCATCTCTGAGAATCTCAGTTATTCTGTGTTTGTGTCAGTCTGGGGGGATTTGAGCCTTATAAGAGTTTACAGTTTTGTGCCTTTTTGACAGTTTTGCCACATTTCTCTACATACATTGCCTAAATGCTGCACACTATTGTTGTTACACTACAACACACGCTACACTTTATTTTATTAGATTTTGTATATTGTATAGTTCTTAAATCACACTGCATCTTCCTTTCCTAGCTTTGTATTTGTATATTGTATTGTATATTGAATATATTGTATAGCATTTAAGTTGAATTATATGACACTATATAGTACTAGAGACACCATCAACCAGAACCAAATTCCTTGTGTGTGTAAACATAGTTGGCCAAAATAAACCTGATTCATATTCTGACATGACAGAAAAATGTCATTCTGATATGACATAGGAAGTAAAATACAGGTGTTACTAATCCCATGAATTAAGGCTATGCACCAAACTAGTTTCTCTGATAACAGCAATAAGCCAAAACTTTTTTTAAGAGGTTCATCTAAAATAACCTGTTAAATGCAACTGAATGATGATCCACCAGGAGACTTTCCATCACTACACCTACACCATGTCTGCAGTGTGTGTGCCCTGACTGACTTCATGTAGGCAGCTGAGTTTTTTTCCCCTTCACAACAGAGAGTGAGAGTGTATCTTTACACCATCTACTCTCTCTGTGCTTATTGTTCCTTCACATGTTTCCTCCACAAACCTCTCAACAGTCTCACCTGGTTGAGGATTACTGGAGAGTGGACTCTGGCTGGGGTTTCATCAAACACCCTCCCCCACTTCTATACAAAGCCTAAAAGTGCAACCCCTCCATCCATCCCAAAGGTGCTCTGTTGGATTGAGATCTGGTGACTGTGGGGGCCATTTGACTACAGTGAACTAATTGTCCTGTTCAAGAAACCAGTTTAAGATGATCTGAGTTTTGTGACATGTCACAATGTCACAATAATGGAAGGATCCATGCATTCAAGTTGTTTACACCAATTTCTGACCTAAACATCTGAATGTCACAGCAGAAATCAAGACTCATCAGGCCAGATGTTTTCTTTCCCCAATCTTCTGTTGTCCGATTTTGGTGAGCCTGTGTGAACTGTAGTCTCGGTTTCCTATTCTTAGCTGACAGGAGTGGCACCTGGTGTGGTCTTCTGCTGCTGTAGCCCATCTGCTTCAAGGTCTGGCATGTTGTGCATTCACAGATGCTCTTCTGCATACCTTGGTTTTAACAAGTGGTTATTTGAGTTACGGTTTCCTTCCTATCAGCTTGAAACAGTCTGGCTATTCTCCTGTGACCTCTGACATCATCAAGGTATTTTCACCCAGAGAACTGCCACTATACATAGCTACATGCATCAAGTTGCTGCCATTTGATTGGTTCATTAGATAGATGCATTAACAAGCTGTTGCACAGGTGTACCTAATGAAGTGGTTGGTAAGTGTATATAAACAGCATATTTTTCAACTTCAATTCATATTTTGGGAACAAGTGTGCACTCAGCCACAGTCATACAAAGTGTCAGTTTGATGCCAATAACTAGACTGTATATGTGCATCTAATAAACTGGCCAGTGTGTGCACGATACTGTGCACTTAGTTTCTTATCAACATGTAATACCATTAGGGAGGCATCTGATTGGTCCCCAATTCATTTTGCTTCATAACAACAACAACACAAAAACATCCAGCCAGAGTCATAAAGAACAATCTTCAGTGAAAAGAAGCACAGTGCAGGCCCCACAGAGCCCTGCTCCCAACATCAATGAGTCAGTCTGGGATTACATGACAGAAGACCAGGAAACAGCCAATAAACCCACAAGATCCATTTTTAAATCCAGGCCAGGCTTTCAATCACAGGGCATCAGCTGACCAGCCAGGGCCAGGACAGGACAGCCACGATAATCAATATGTTACTCATTAGTCTACTGGGTGTGCGCATTATACCTCCAGGCAGTCTAAAAACAATGCCAGCTATTTTCCACTAAGTCTCTTCACTTCCTGGTACGGCGTGGGCCCTTCGCCGAGCATTTCTCACATACAGCAGTCCCACTCTGTCTCTGCCTTCATTTTCACTCAGCAACACTCTTCTCCATTTTATACAGTCTGACCTGCATTAAAAGACATCTCTCTGAGGTTCAGTCATTGCCTTACCTTAGGCGTATGAAGTAGGTGTTTTGTCAAATAAATCAGATGGGGGATAGAACTGCTGACTAAGTGCAGTTCAATAAGGGCAGGCTGGTTTGTGCTGTCAGCATGCATCATGTGCCATCTTTTCTCCTACATTATCCTGTTCCATAGACCTCTCACAGTCCACTTCAGCCATGATGTCACTTTGCACCTTCCATACTAAGGTAAAGGACAAAAGGTAAAGGTTTGACTAGCTTGCTGATTATTTGTGTTAAGCTTACTAATCAGAGTCCTTCACATAAGAATCACATGATACAGTCCAAATGCCTTTTAATAAATATCTTCTTTCACAAGTCTTTTTTTAGTTGTGTCACAAAAAAAAAAGTCAGTTAATATATAGGAAGCAAAAATGCGTATTATCTCTTTTCCAGCAGGTGTAGCGTGGAAGAAATAGTTAAGAGTTCTTTGGAGTTGCAAAGCCAAAAAACAGTCAGGGGTTAAAGTCCTCTAAATTACTCTTCTTTGTGTTACGACACAATACTTCCTGGAATAACTGTCCTGAGTGGGGGGAAAAAAAAAAACCCTACATAGAGTCGCTGTTTATTAAAATTCAGGAGTTTGTGGTGCATTGCATTTATTGCCAAAGTCATATATATTTAACAAGAATCTTATTTGATTTCAGTGAAATTAAAAATGGATTGAAACCAAAAATGTAACAGCATTTGTCACTCGTTCACAATAACGCATTGTGACTCATGCGCTATTAACAAAACAGGAGACTGGAGCCTACCACCCACATCTTCATCATGTGTATGTGTTCTTGGAGCAGTAACCTGGGAGAATTTTAAGCACATCAATTCAGAGGGGCGTACTATGAAGTGAGATCAATGGGTTATCAAGCTAAGTTGAGCTTAAAGCCAGAGTTTTCCGTGTCACCGGGGCAACATATGCTCAACACACAATCCAGGTGGGAGCAGGTTATGGTCCAAGGTTTGGTTTAAAATCGTCTGGAAGCCCCATGATCGCACTGATTCTTTTATTTACAGCATGTTTTAAGTGCGATACAGATTCTCTGCTGGTGGAATACATTTCATATGTAACGTTTATATATTTTATGCGTAACATAACTTGTTAAGCCGTACTGTAATAATACCGCTGAATGAAGCCGAGCTGTACAGGTGCAGCAGCGCAAACTGTGCATCACACTGTCAGCGGAGTTTGTATGCATCCAGTCGGTGATGCAGAAAGCGTATAAATGTTTTTGTTAATGAATTCTCATCTGCTGCCAAGTCTCTTTTACACTGCTAGAATTGAGAATGGTAGTACAGAGATTAGAAAATTATTCATGGTATTTATCACAGAGAGCACCTATTTGATCATTAAAATTAATTTCACTTCAATCTGCTGAAAAACTAAGGTGATTCCCACGTCTTGTTTATTAGGCTCAGGGAGAGTAACATTTCATGTTTAAATGAAAGTTTCAGAGCTCTAATGTTTGGCCGCCATGCTAGAAATCAACAGCAGCACTCAGCATTAAAATAAATATATCAGCTCAAGCTAAAATGTTTCATTTTACCACTCTGTGTGGTAAATCCCAAGATTAATAGTTTTCTGCAGCATTATTTTTGTCTTATTTGGCAACAGTGTGACATTTTACTGTTACATTTTTTTGAGGTTCTTTAAAAAAAATTTACCATTTTATCATCATTATCATCTGATAATACCTATGACTGGAGTAGGCAGCACTCATAGGGTCCATTTTGTGCAGAATCCGAGTCGTATAACGCGCGGAACGCCCTTTTTTATGTGAGTGACGCACAGAACCTGAAGCAGAAAACACAGAGAAAGATGATAATCACTGTCAACACGTCATCTCTGACTTGGGTTTTAGGTTTTGTCAAGCTAGCTAATGCCAATAAAGCCTGACTTTGTTGAACTTCCTTCAGGTTCACAGAGAATTTTCAGCCTCAGACCTTTGTTATTGTGTCAGCCATAAATAAGCTTTCATTTTCATTCTGACACCTGGCATGTGAGTTGGCATGGTGAGCATTAGGGCTGGACCTTTATTGGGGCTTTATTGTTGTTCTCCTGATAATATTATGTAATTTAAGCAATTAACCAAAAATGAGGAAGAACTGACAATGCCATTTTATTTTTTTCCAGAAGAAGAAGATAATATTTCAACCATATTATTGCCTCAGTGCAGAATGTTTTTATCGCATATCCGGACAGTGTTGCATTACCTGACCGTTAAAAATTAGGCAGCTCAAGCTGAAGTGGGCCAATTTCCACACCACGCTCTTCCACCAATGATGTAGTTTTCAGTCTGACTTCTGACCTGTGCTGCAACTGAAACAAACAAACACTCCGTCCCAGCCTTCCCCCCTTTTCACTTTACTGCGCCGTAAAACACAGAAGGAAACTCCAAAACAACCTGTAACTCAGAGCAATTGTTAATGCCACCAGAAACTCATCGGTGCACTTTGTTCCACTTACTAACCTGTCACTCACGTCCAGCTCTATTATTCCACGCAGTCAGTGCAATGAGGCCACAAACCACCACCTGCTGTTTCTGCTGCCTCAGTGCTTTTAATGGTCTCGCTTTCATGCTTGTCTGCGCGTATGCCACATGCATGCGGATATCCCTCGATAACTTCCCGTGCATTTTGAATTGCAGGATGTCAAAAAAAAAAGGCACGCAGGACTCAAGACAATGAGGAGCTGAGGGGAGGAGAAGGAGGCAAAGACAAAAGGCGAGGGAGAAAGAGAAGCAGGAAGACAGTGATTTAAAAAACAAATGCCTGTCTACAGCCACCCCTGCTGAGTCCTGCTTGTGCCCAAGGGCCATGATCTTGGGCCTTCCCTGAATTCCAAAGCTGCCATAACACCAAACTGCATTAAAAGAGGCTGCAGGCCTAGGAGAGAGGACTTGTGTATTAGAGCAGGTTATTTACTCCCTAGAAATAAACCCAGTATCGCTCAGGCTCTACTAAAAAAGTAGCTCAAGGTAACAGCTAAACGATGCAAACATCCAGCTTCTATTACTCCAAATACCAGGAATAGGATTGCAAACTTAACCAAATCAACCTTTACACTGGCAGTTCAGTTTGATTGAAAATAAAGGGAACAGCAGTGTACACAGCCCAATCAACAGTCAAACATGCATGCACTTTAATATTCAGATACAAACAGGAGTGCCCTCAGTACAGACAATTAGAGGGGAAGGAGGAGGCAGGCAGACAGTCTGAGTTTAAGGCCTTCATTATGTAACATGCGTACAATGTGGTGTCACTCAACAGTGGCTCACTCTGCATAACCCAACCGAGGAGCTGGTGCCCCAGAAATGTTCCTCAAGCACTAATTATGGTTCCTATTGGTCCATAGATTACTACCTACACCAGCTTTCAAAGGAAAAACCTCTTCTGGCCTCTGGGAGCTCAGAGACTTAGAGCTGGCATCTTGGATATTTTGGAGCTTCAAGATAAAAGATTTTAAAAATGCAAACTGGTGTTCATCTTGTCATTTACTCGTTTGTTTTCCCTACAGCTTTGAGAATACCACTCAACTCAAACCAAAACACAGAATGACGTTTCAGACGAACTCCCCGGAGATTTAATCCGCCTAAACTCTAAATGAAAGAGTCAGCTGCTGTTATGAGGCTAAACATGTCATTAAAAGTGCCGTGTGGTATCAGGTTGCCCTGGTTCGTGCTTTTTATAACTCAGAGTGGACATGATAGAGAGGATTTTGCACACAACAGAAGAGATAGGGCAGGAAGTTCTCAGGATGAGCGCGGTTTGAAATCCACAAAAGTCATTCACGTAAAAAAAACAAAAAACCCCCAAAAGAAGCGGTTTTTAATTTATGCCTGAACTTGTCTAAATTAACAGCAGATGATTATGGAGTCATTTTTAAGATGTTGTTTAACTCACTGATTCCCAGCCAGGGTAACAAGTACCCCCTGGGGTTACTTCTCCAATAGAAAGGGGTTACATGGCTGGATAAACTCAACTAGTCTGGAAAAAACAGAAGTTCTCATTTAATTAAATAGCTGAGTGGATCAGTGCAGAATTGAGCTGAAAGGTTAAATGTCAGTTTAAAGTAATAGATAAGCTGTAGAAAATGGACAGAAAAATCAATCCATGAGGGTCAAATGGTGAATAAATGGTTGCTAACAATTGTAAATAGCTGTATGGCTAACAATTGAAATTTTAAGCCTGTTGCATGAACAAACTGCTGAACCTGCTAACAGTTTGAGCAGCGCTTAAATGTATGTTAGCCAACAGTGTGGATAAACCACTGAAAGTATTTGCTAAATATAACAGCGAGCTAAAAATATGAAAAGGCTTTTACATTATTTAACTAAAATTATGGCTAGTTAAACTATTAGCCAACATTATGGATTCAGACTAGACCGATAAAAGCATGGATAAACTATTGAGATTGTTAGCTACAGTGCTGTGCAATAGTCTTGAGCCACCCCTCATTTCTTTATATTTTGCTTCCAAGCAGCCAGACTTGCTTGTAATTTTTTTAAAAGTGGTCTTGAGCAACAGTTCTCTAGGCTTTCTGAAGGTCTTTCAAAGGTTTCTTTGGACATCGGCTGCTTTTTCACTCATTTTCAGTCCAGTCCTTGTAGCTGACCATTTTACATATGAATGATTCAAGCATTAAAAAAAAAGGTGCATAACTCAACAGATGAACCAGTGTTGTGTCTACACATAACAGATACCTCAGCAAAGAACCAATTTAAATTGTATCTTTAGGCACTTTGTTACTTGCAGCCTGTCGTAAAAACCCGTCATTTGTTCACAATTATTTCGTTGAATCTATGAAAAATCCCGAAAGATAACACAGTTTGACTGGCATAAAATAGTCATTTAGTTTTGTAGAAAGAGCGATTAGCCAGAAACTTGACATATCTCACAGTGGCCTGCAGTGTGCCCTTAAAAATTGTGGGGACACTGGACAAGTGGAGGACAAAAGATGACGTGGAAGGCCTACAAAACTATCTACAGTAGATGAACAGGACCTGAAAGTCATGCCTGTAAGAAACATGAAAAACGCAGCAAAGAGCTGACACAGTATACGAGAGATGCATCTGGCCCTTCAGTTGATCCATCCACTGTTCACTGAAGCCTCATCAGAAATGGTCTCAGTGGAAGGGTGGCTGTCAAGAAGCCATTCTTAAGGAAAGGAAACGGGGAAAGGCTGAAGTACATTACAGTACACATTACATGTGAACTGGACTAAAAATCAGTGGCAACAGGTATGATGGGAGTGATGAATCCAAATTTGTCATGGTTTGGGGCTGCATTTCAGCAGCCCCAAACAGAGAACAGATCAAAAGGCAGCCAATAGCCAAAGAAGAGCTTTGAATGTCCTTCAAGAAGCCTGGAGAACTATTCCTGAAGACTACTTAAAGAAATTACAAGAAAGCTGCCAAAGAGAGTTCAGGCTGTGTTGAAGAATAGAAGGTGGTCACACCAAATATTGACTTTCAAGCTTGTTAGAACTGTACAGGCTCCGGTTTTGCCTTATATACTGCATTTCCATGTCTGTTTGCACTTGTTTCAATAAATCACTGCATTTTTCTGAAGTAATGTAAATTTAAAAATACATATTTTACATAAAAAACCTACAATTTTCACAAGTGCTCAATATGTCCCCGTCCAGACGCAAGGCATATGTCCATACGATAGTCAAACTTGTTTCATACTTTTGCGAGCATGTCTGGAGTTATTGCAGCCACTGCTGTTGTTGTGCGCTGTCGCAGTCCATCCACAGTTGTTGGAAGCGGAGGCGCATACACGGAGTCGAATCCCCTCTTTCTAACAGTATGTGTTTCGATGGTTACTGGTGAACAGCTGTGGAATTAGAGTCCTTTGAAATCGGATGATTCTTTTTGATACACACTGCATAACGAAATGAGGGGTGGCTCAAGACTTTTGCACAGTACTGTATATTATGGATAAACTAATGAAAAATGTTGCCAAACGTAGATACAGTTCTCCAGTTTCTCTGTGAAATGAAGCTTTACATTTAACATGGGCTTAGTAGTACAAACATCAAGGGTTTTCCCCAGTGCACTGCCTGCTGGGAAAAGCTGGTGAAGAGAAATAGAAATATCCAAGTCAAGGCAGGCGGAGAAATACAGCAGGCAGACTGCTGGTTTTCCATAGAGGTGAAAGCCAGCCACCCAGCAGATTTAGGCAGCTTTAGAGCACAACAGATCAGATGAGATTATCTCTCGTTGATCCGCTGTAAAGCAGACAGCAGATTCATTGATTCCTGCACCTCCTGCTGCAGCTCTGGATCCTGAATCCAAACTCAAAACTCACAGCTTTACAGGGCGGAAACTGATACCCTTACTATGAAAACAGATGAGAGCGTCACGCTTCAGGCTAGTCACTGCTGACAACAGATCAAACTTGGGCTTGTTAAAGCTTGCCTGAATATTTTCACCCTCCTTAATGGCAGATACATTAGAGCGGGACAAAAATACTTTTCTGCTCAGACACATTTCCTTTCCCTTCAGTTTCCTCGGAAGCTGGAGAAACTATGTGCATGTATTATGTTGCGATGCTGGCACCTTCCAGAGGATGTGATCTCAGGAGCCTGACAGTGGCCCAGTGACCAGGCTTGGCTCGAGATGCACAAAACTACGCATGCGTCTCACCCCAACTCTAATCCATGCTGCTGCTGCTGCTGCCGTGATGGGGTGGGGTGGGGGGTGTCAAACTGGCTGAGACCATCTAGAGGCAGTGAGGCCAAATACCTACTGTGCACATTTAGGCTGAGTTGACTGTACTGTCCGATTTTAGCAGCAGCGGCGGCGGCGGCTGTGGATGGGAAAAGCATGTTGCGGCACTACCATGCTGCCTTGATTCATCTGACCTACTTTCTCCCCCCTTCCCTCTCCTGTGCCTGGTCTGGGGTGAGGGGAGGGGAGACCACCAGGCAGGAAGCAGAGGGCTCCATAGCATAACAGTAGCGTGCATCTATTATATTATATTATATTATATTGCTGATGCAACATTCATTATTCATTAGCTGCCATGAAAACTAAACACAAGAATGGAACAGATATCATCTATCCATCCATCATCATCATCCCTGGTCCTACCTTGACTGTAGGCCTTCAGAGGCACTTTGCATACATGATACATCTCCACTGAGCCCCCTCATGTGTGTACTTAATGCAGCAGATAGGCTAAACAACAGTTATCTGAATTCAAAAGGCCACTGACCCACATTTCAACAGCTCTTTTGTTGTACAGTGGGCTCATTTGTATCTGCTGATCTCAGACAGACGTGTGGGAAAGAGGCAACAATGTGAATCAAAAGCATGCACAGGGTAGGCCTGATTGAACTGTCACATAATGAGTCATGTAAAAATAAAGGAAAATCTGGCTCCTGTGTCATTTCTTCTCTCACGTCAGATAATTTTTTTTTTTTAATTACAATGCTTTTTAGTTTAAGCTGACACGACTTTTTAAACCTCCCACCAGCGGCATAAAGCGGCTCTCAGCCCGGACCTCCATCCCACGCTGTCGGCAGAATGATGTTGTTATATGACTGACCTCCTGCGATCCCTACCTGCACTCTCTCAAAGTTTTCCCTCTCCAGCTCCAGGCTGTTGGCCCCTCCAGTCCGTCGGATCACTTTGGGGATAGCGTTGGGGACTTGCTGCATGGAGCTTTTTACTCGATCCATTGTCGTCTGTGACAGAAGCGGGGAGGAAGAAAAACACAGCAGCGAAAGAAAGAAAGGGTTTTAGCTTATTAACAGGCTCCAGTGAACTAAACTCCGAAACTGCGCGAACTATGGCGGGCAGCCGTCCATGCTGCGCTGCTGGACCCGTCGCCCCCCGTTCACAGGAGCATTTGGCCTCTGCGTCCACCACCCCACCAGGCAATGACAGAAGCAGCCTGTACCGCACCAGCGTAAAGTCCGCACAGGATCAACAAGAAGCGCCTACTTCCGCTTTCACTTTTCAAAGTAAAGTTCCGAAATTACCACATTCCAGAGAGAACGTAAATTACACGTGGTGTTTAAAATCACAAATAGTGCAGGGAATACAGCCTTTTTGCATGACGATACACTCACAGGCCACTTTATTAGATACACATTTCTGCCAGTCTTTTTAACTTCAGAGCTGCTTTAATTCTTCATGGCACAAATTCAACAAGGTGCTGGAAACATTCCCAGGTCATATTTGATCCATGTTGACATGATAGCGTCACACAGTTGCTGCAGATTTGTCAGCTGCACATGATGAGAATCTCCCGTTTCATCACATCCCAAAGTGCTCTATTGAGATCTGGTGACTTTGGAGGAAATTTGAGGGCAGTGAAACGCGTTGTCATTTTCAAGAAACCAGTTTGAGATTATTTGAGCTTTGTGACATGGTGCATTATCCTGCTGGAAGCAGCCATCTGAAGATAGGTACACTGTGAACATAAAGGGATGGACATGGTTAGCAACAATACTCAGGTAGGCTGTGGTGTTTAAATAACGCTCAGTTGGTACTAAGGGCCCCAAAGTCAGCTAAGACAATATACCCCACACTATTGCACCACCAGCAGCCTGAGCTGTTGATACAAGGCAGGATGTGTCCGTGCTTTCATGTTATTTATACTAAATTGTGACCCTACCATCCGAACATCACAGAAAAAAAAAAATCAAGATTCATCACACCAGGCAACGTATTTCCAGTCTTCTGTTGCCCAAGTTTGATGAGCCTTTGTGAATTGTTGCCTCAGTTTCCTGTTCTTAGCTGACAGGAGTGGCACTCTACTGCATCACAGATGCTCTTCTGCATACCTTGGTTGTGGCTGTAACAAGTGGTTATTTGAGTTTCTGTTGCCTTCCTATCAGTTTGAAACAGTCTGGTCATTCACCTCTGACCTCTCACCAAGGCATTTTCACCCAGAGAACTGCCACTCACTGGATATTTTCTCTTTTTCTGGCCATTCTCTGTAAACCTTAGAGATGGTTGTGTGAGAAAATGCCAGTAGATCAGCAGCTTCTGAAATACAAAGACCAGTCTGTCTGGCACCAACAACCATGCCACAATCAGAGTCACTTAAATCACGTTTCTTCCTCAGTCTGATGATCGGTTTGAACTTCAGCAGGTCCTCTTGATCATGACTACATTTTAAATGCACTGAGTTGCTCCCATGTGATTAGATGATTAGATACATTAACAAGCCGAACAAGCATACCTAATGAAGTGACCAGTGAGTGTACATGATCAAATATCTTTTAGTTGTACTTTTCAAAATTGATATTTCTTCAGCCACTGACTTGCCATGTTTGTGCTTTTAAGAAACATTAAATATTAAACAAAATTATATATCATTTTGATTTACATGTCAGTAATTGTGCTTGATTAAATGGTATACTAGCTAAACAGATTTTTGTTGATTTGCCGCTATGTGGAACAAATTGCATTTTAGAATGTTTTGGGACACGCAGTTATCTAGGATAATTTTATTTATAATTTTTTTTAAAGCATGTCAATAAACGGCATGCCCCCCTTTGGTGTGTTCCACACCCCTGGATCATAACATCTTTGAGAAAACTGATGGGCATCCAGGGTGATGTGTGCAAATAAACGCACAAAATCCACCTAACTTACAGTGTCTGTCATCAACGCTGTACGCTAAACTCGCAACCTCTGTGAAATGAAAAGCCATTAATCACAAAGTCTCCACAGGAAGCTGCTGCTGTTGCAGGTACCCTGACACCTTTCAGCTGCATGCTGAGCTGTTATTTGTATATTTTCTCTAGTAACGGCCTCCAGACTCCTCCCAGTGCTGTCAGCCACTGGCTGAAGCTCGAGAAGGGCCCGCCCACGCCGTCAGTATGTTGACCTTTTTCTTTTTCTGTGGCCTTCACCAGATCCAGCTGTCTTATCATGTTCTGTCAGATAGATATACAAGATCTACAAGAATATACCAAATATGCTGATTCTGGAAACATCAGCCACGGTAATATTCAGTCCTGGCTGAGGCTTAGACACACTGATTTTTCATCATTGGAATTTGTTTTTTTTTTTCTCTAGGCCGCACCTACTTTATTGTAACTATCTCAGTCACTGGTCTAATATGATCTCAACAGGGCTTTGATCTTTTTGTGTTCATTCTTTCTTTAATTATACAATTATTTGTGGCAAATTACAATAGTACCAATCCTTAAATGTCTGAATGCAAAGTGTTACATGCCATGAACTCTGCAGGAGATGAAGAACGAGATTCATCGCTGTACGCTGCACCACCTTCCAATTAAAGAGCGATACCGAATGCTGCTAATAGAGCCTCACAAAAATCCTGGCCTGTGCCTGCTTCTGTACTATCTGGAGAATAAAAGCAAGCAAAGGATAATTTCCTTTTAGCAATTGCTGCTATCTCACCAATAAATCAACAGGCTGCCAACCTTTGCTCTGAGTCCCTGAGGGCCAGGAGGAGGTCTGCTTTGCTTAATGCTGCCCTCTGTTGGGCACACATATACAAAGGAGATAACCCAGTTCACAAAAATACAGCAAAATAAATATAAAAGCAAGGAAAATAGTTTTAGGTGCTATGAACTTAATTATTGACTGCAGTAATTCCCCCCCAGACAATCACAAGATAGTTTTGTTGTGGTCCTCCTGAGAGCATTTTAAAGTAGCAAGGAAGAAACCATGTTCTGCTGGACAAATCTGTATGTGTGTTTGCTTTATTTGTAATTTGGACTATTAAGTGTTTGGTCCTCAAACAATTATGTAAAGAAAATCATCTGAGAGATTTAGCTGTATCATTTCTATATATTTTGCTAGGAAAACGGGAAATAAGTGCAACGATTTATTGAAACATCTGCGAACAGACATGGAAATACAGCATATAAGACAAAAGCAGAGTTTGTGCAATTCTAAAGAGCTTAAAAGTCAATATTTGAACTCTCTTTGGCAGCTTTCTTGTAACTTCTTTAAGTAGTCTTCAGGAATAGTTCTCCAAGCTTCTTGAAGGACATTCAAAGCTCTTCTTTGCATGCTGGCTGCCATTTCTTATGTTGCCAATCAGATGCTTTCCAGATGGTGTTGCATGGTGGATAAAAATCTGATGGTACTTTTCTGCATTCATAATTCCATCAGTTCCAACACCATTGGCTGAAATGCAGCTCCAAACCATGACGGAGCCTCCACCATGTTTTACTGATGGCTGTAGACACTCACCTCTGACCTCTTCCATACATACTGACGACATACTCCATCAGACCTGTTACCACTGATTTTCAGTCCAGTTCTTGTATAATTTAGCATGCCTCAGCCTTTTCTCCCTGTTTTCCTTCCTTTAGAATGGCTTCTTGACAGCCACCCTTCCACTGAGACCATTTCTGATGAGGCTTCAGTGAACAGTAGATGTCTCAGGGCCTGCGTCCTTCACTTGTTCGACTCAATTTTTTTAAGGACACACTGCACACAATGTCGAGAAATGCCAAGGTTCTGGCAAATAACTCTTTAGGAATCACATGGTTGGTGAAAGACCTTCAGAAAACCTGAGTGCGTATGGGGGGGCAATTTGTTGGGTTTATTTTTAGAACACCATGATTTTATGTGAAAACACAATCTGGATGGAAACAAAGCTTCACATGTCTCAGAAAATGCAGTAAAAAGTGCAATATTGCTTCATTTTACAGCCTTCAAAACTGTAATCAAGTACAGAATTTGAATAAATAGCAAATCAAATAGAAACTTTCAGTGAAGTCACAAGGGGGTGAATAAGTAGAAAATGAAACCAAATATCTTTACAGTAGATTATATATAGTTTGAACACAGGGTGTAAAGTGAAGCTAAAAAAAAAAAAAATAGAGAGGAAAAAAATGTGACGAAGGAATCTCGCGAGATTACCAGTGTAACGGAGGACTGGGGCTTGGTCTTGAAGTTTTCAGATGCATCTGTAGATGAATCATAACAGCATCAAGATGTCGGGACGATCAGGCCGCGCTGAAACGCGAAGTCGGGCTAAAGACGACATTAAAAAGGTCTTAGCGGCCATCGAGAAAGTGCGCAAATGGTATGTAAGCGGTCTGAGGAGGGGGGGGGAGAGCACAATATGGAGGGAAATGTATTAGTAGACCGAAGCCCGATATCTGCTGCGTCGCACAACAAACTTCAGTCGGAAAAGTTAGATGATTGACGGAGCTGCCGACCAACCCGTGCCCCCGTTTGACAGGGGGGGCGGGGCTAGCTGAGTTTTTCCGCCGAGAGCTGTCAATATGGCTTCAGCCTGACATGCGGCGCGGCGCGAATTCAGACGCCTGTCCCGTTAGTCACGTAACAGTGTAATTAATAAACACCTGCGGACATTTTCCTCGTGGTTTTAACACTCCTGTACTGTGGGCGAAGGCTGTTAGTGGGCATGTTGTGATATATGTGCAGCTGTCCATTGTCTGCTGTGGAAAGAGGGATGTGAGCGTGTATACTGTGTGTCATGATAGAGATTAATGCTGTGAAAGCAGATGGCAGCATTAGACGTATGCTGACCTCCTCTCTGAAATTAATCAAACTAATTATATCCCCAGGGAGAAGAAATGGGTGACAGTTGGAGACACATCTTTACGCATTTTCAAGTGGGTGCCAGTAACAGAAACAAAGCAGGTGTGGGCCCTTGTCATGTTAGCTTATTTTATTATTTTTTTTAAATCTTTTGTTTCCACCTCTTGAATTGAACAATGCCTTTCCATTGTCAGATATATCGCACCAAATCCACTGGTGGGGAAGTTAGAGGCTTGAAAGACGTGGTCCTGGAGAACACTAACTCTTTACTGGATTTTACTGGTATGCTTAAAATAAATAAGATTTGTTTTATGTTTAATTATGCCTAAATAAGACACAGGCAAAAATATTTTATGAATAAACTAGTCACAGTGCTGTGCAAAAGTATTGAGCCACCCCTCACTTCTTTGTATTTTGCTTCCAAGCAGCCAGTCTTTGTTGTAATTTTCTTTTTATTAAAGTGGTCTTGAGCAATAGTTCTCCAGGCTTTCTGGAGGTCTTTCAGAGTTTTTCTTTGGACATTGGCTGTTTTTTCACACCTTTTCAGTCCAGTGGAATCAGAATTCAGGGGAATATTTTGTTTGTTAAGCCACTTAACACTGACCTATTCAAGCATGATAAAGGCACCTAATTGAAGATAAACCAGCGTTGTGTCTACACATAACAGGCAACTTAGCAAATAACCAATTTTAAATCTTTAGGCATTTTTGCTAGCAGCCTGTCACCTAACATATCATTTGTTCTCAATTCTTTAGTGGAATTAGTGGAAAATACCAAAGATTAGTTTGACAGGCATAAAATTTTTGCACCAACAAGATGATTCCCAAAGTCCTATTACCTGAAAATTCTGTGTGCACGCTTAAAAACATTTGAGCAAACTGGACAAATGGAGGACAAAAGAAGTTGCAGGCCTAAAAACAGCAGATGAACAGTATCTGAAAGTCATGTATTTAGGAAACACAAAAAAACATCCTGACACATGTTGGAGGAGGTCAGGAGAGACGTACAACAGCCATGTGTAAAACACACTGGAGGCTCTGTCATGGTTTGGGGTGACTATTCAGCCAGTGGTGTTGGGGATCTTATTAAAATTGATCAAACTGTGAAAACAAAAGTACCATCGGACTTTAAATCACCATGCAGTACCATCTGGAAAGTATCTGATTGGAAACAGCTTCATTTTTCAGCATGGCAATGATCCCAAACACACTGCCAATGCAGTAAAAGCATACCTGGATAGAAAAACACACAGTGGAGCACTATCAGTCATAGACTCCTCCTCAGAGCCCGGACCTCAGCATTACTGAAGCAGTGTGGGATCATCTTGACAGAGAACAAACGGCAGCCGACATCCAAAGAAGAGCTTTGAACGTCCTTCAATAAGCCTATTCCTGTGTTGAAAATAAAGGTCATACCAAGTATTGACTTTCAAGCTCATTAGAATTGCACAAACTCTGTTTTTGCCTTATATACTGTATTTCCATGTATGTTTGCACGTGTTTCAGTGAATCACTATTTTCCATTTGCACAATATAAAGAAATGAGGGGTGGCTCAAGACTTTTGTACAGTAACATAAAAAATGCTGCAAAGAGCTGTAACCTCATGATCTGTGCCTTTCCTGTGCTCAGATGAAAACAGCAACCAGAGTTTTCTGTCAGACGTTTATCAGCCTAAAATGGACAACAGCAGCAGCACTTCCAGCTCACAGCAGGTCAGCCCTCCACATAGCTCTAGCCTGCGAACTGAAGACTCTCAGCCTCCAATGCTCGGCCAGGAGAGCGTGGACGGTATGTGGTTGTTGCTCTCTGAATCACATTTTTTTTTACACTTTTAGTGCTGCCATTTCTGACAAGGTAAAAAACCATAGGTACTATAGTCTGTGGAAGTTAATTTACATATATGACATCACTTATAGTTGCGAAAGCTTCAGTATAATGAAGATATAATTCCTTGTCTGCTTGATAATGCAGAGCCAGTTCACTCAGGACAGGAGGGCACAGATGAGCCACCTACTCTCATCAAAGAGGACCTTCTTTCATCAGGAACTGTTAGACAGAGCGCCCCAGAAACCCAGGTTTACTCTGTTTAAATAAGTTTGAGGAAGACCAAACGCCTAAAATAATTGCAAACTAATTAAATATGTTTCCTTTCATTGAACAGGAGGAACTGGATGAATCAGGAGCGCCTCCTTTAAAGAAGATTTGCACAGGAGAGAATGCTGTTCTGAGATAGCTTATTTATGATCATTTTTGTCAAAATGCACACAAAACATGTCCTCAGTTGTTGTGAGATTAGCAAAGCTTTGACAGTTATTCTGGCTCTCTTCACATATTTGCGCAAATATTGCCCATTTTAATTTCAGCTTATAATAAAATATGT
>JASGAU010382989.1:0-22579 GCA_030220045.1 Australoheros facetus
TCTTTGAGATAAGATGGGGCCTGATTATTCAAGACCTTGTAGGTGAGGAGAGGATTTTAAATTCTATTCTAGATTTAACAGGGAGCCAATGAAGAGAAGCAAATATGGGAGAAATCTGCTCTCTCTAGGCAGCAGTTTATTTAAACAACCACTATATAAACTTTTAAAGTTGTTAATATATCAGCATTGCATTTACAGTGTGTTCCACTCTGCCCTAGTAGCCCAAAAAAACTGCACAGATGTGCACACATACTTCTGAAATACCTACTGTCCAAAACCCATGATTAAGTTTGGTGTAATTTCACAATTACCTTTTACATGAGCTTACTGGAAACCCACACATGGGCTAACATTAGCTTTTTTAAAAACTATACAGGGCAGGCAACAGGGCGGGAATCATACATACCAAACTGTGAGTTTGAGGGCTTGATTGTGTCCAAACTTCAGTTTTTATTCTTTACTTAGGAGATCCAAAAAGTCATGGCAAATTTTCAAAATGATCAACAGGACAGTTAGGAAATAATTTGAATTTA
Source organism: Australoheros facetus (assembly GCA_030220045.1). Taxonomy (NCBI): domain Eukaryota; kingdom Metazoa; phylum Chordata; class Actinopteri; order Cichliformes; family Cichlidae; genus Australoheros; species Australoheros facetus. Next base: position 534 of record JASGAU010382989.1, read on the forward strand.
TATATTAATAATGACTCTATAACAATCAGGTTGACACTTTTGGAGAGGAGAGTGAATTACAGCCAGGAATTCTCCTAAGCCAGCATTTAGCAGCCACTGGCGGCACTGCAGTGCGTGTGCTTTGGCTCCAGCCTCAAACTGCGGTAGTAGTTACCACTTAATCTAAACTAACCTAAACTCTGTGCAGCAGAAGCTGCTTGGGTTAAAGCCAGCTGGTAATACATCAGTGGATGACTAACCTGGCAGGATGCTGACTGCAGCAGCTGGAAGTGATTCAGCAACGCGGAGCCTTTAAAAATCGGTTTGAGCTATCTGAACCACACGGACCGACTGTTCTGGGCAGCGGGCTCTCTGCTGGCCAAATGGTTTCAAGATTACGAGCGTCACAGCACAAATCTCGGTGCAAGAGAGAATTTGGCTGTTTTATCCCAGGACCAAACACAGTCTTTATTACTGAATAATGTTTAATACACTCACATGACATTGGCTATGAAGACAGCAGGAATGCTTCTGTCTTTGTGGTTATTCTGCTGAGTGGATTAGATCTCAGATGAAGACACAATATGAAATGTAATGTAAAATAATGCACGGGGATTAAGTACATTCAACATCCCCGCCAATACATCTTTTTTTCTAATAAAGGTTACAAGTGCATCCGTCTCTGTCAGAAGAGTAGCTGTATAAAGGCAGAAATTACAGCCTATTGCTAATTTCCCTGTAATTACAGACCCGGCTCCGGCTCTAAAATTCACAGATTATCCTGAAGGGGAAAAAAAAAAAACATAGCTGTCAGAGTGTAACAGAGGGACTTTCCCAGGTTTAACTCCAGTGAAAAAGTTTAAACAGAGAGAGGCAGACATACAAAGAAGAGCTAAATTTAGACGACTGTTTGTATGTGTTCTAGGATTGGGGCTGACAGTGATGTGAAAAAGATGTTAGGTCCATTTTTGGTACCTGCACCTTCCCAACTTGTACCATTGAGTTTCAACATTTTAATGAAGTCCAGACTGGAACTGGGCTAGAAAAAAAAAAGCCAAAATTATGACATTTCATGCTGCGTTGAGTGCGCAGTGCAAACAATTACAGGCGGAGTGAGACTGCTGAACAGTGAGAAAGGAGAGACTTTCTTGCTACCCTCACTGACACCGCTGCCCTTCCTCTCACGGCTGTGTTGACTCACCTTAGAGGTGACTTGTGAAATTGAGAGGTGTCCTTTGACATCCATCTGGAGCTGCTTGCCCCAACATGCAGCCACCTGTGACCTGCATGAACCTGCAGCTTGAGCCTGAGACCGAGGGCCAGCTGCTCCGTGTTCAGGTCAACATGCACGTAGGGACAGTTGCTGGTGACTGTAGTCTTCCTTATGGGTCATTCCATGAAAAATCAAGGAGTGTCTGTCACCTGATCCCCTCAGAATCAGATGCTTTTTCTATTTGCTTCATATGATAACTTCAGTGTATTTGCAGCCATGCAAAATTTTACCTTCATACTGGGAACATTTTTGGATTTACAGGCCCTGCCACCATTTTAACAGAATTTTTAAATTCTGCAAAATTTTATGTGGATGTCTCCTGTACTTAAGAAGTTATGTGGGCTCAAAAATGCTGGATTGTGAGGGGACCACTTTTTTGATTTGGTTGATGTTGCATACAATGACCCTGATGCCCATGCTGGTTCTGAATCAACACCCTTGCAAAGATTTCCTGCAGTTTTGTGTCCTCTGACTTCAAGGTCGTGATATCAAATTTATTACTGCAAACTGACATTGCAGTTAACAAAAATGTACCTGTTAAAACTAGTAAAACAGATTTGAACTGGGTTAAATCTGAACTTTAATCTGAGTTGTTTTTTTTTGGTTGTTTCTGTTATCATTTTGGCCTTTTTGCGTAGGATTGACAGGTGGGTGGGAGCGTGATGAACACTTATTTTAGGGAGCGTTTGGGGAGTGGGCAAGACACTCATAAACTCCTAAAAGCACATTACGTAGTGGTGGCATTTAAAATGGAAAGACAATTAGGAGCGTTGTTGTAGTGGACAAATTCCCTGGTGGTGATGCTACAGCATCCATACAGACTGAAAAATATCAACATTCTGAAGAATGGAGGAGAAGCCTGTTGCCTGCAGTTGCGCATTTCACATTTATCTTTAACACTGAGCTGAAGAAACCCTGTGCAGGTGTTGATACATTTTAATGTAAGACAAGTCGTCGTTATCTTTTTGTGTACGCATGTGAAACATTTAGCACCTCTGCATATATACCTTATAAAATTATAGTAAAAAAAAAAAAAGAATCAGGTTGCTTAACATTAATAGAAAGAACACTGATACAAACAGATGATTACAGCATAGACAGCATGTGAATGTACAGACAATTAACTGTTTTTCATTATTTTTTAAAGTTCACAAATGACTTGGGATTAGGTCCAGATGTGGCTGTTACCCCCCTGACCTTTTATCCCTCTTTAACACTCCATCTTTTTTTAACCCAGTCAAAATACATTTATGCCTGTATCCATATCACACTCCAGTTTTTCAGAATTGAGCTATCAGACATAATAATGCGCTGTACGTGTTAATCTTGCACTAAACCATTTTGCCTAAACTACTTTTAAAAATATATTGTGCAAAGTGAACCAACCACTTGTAAATCAGCAATTAGATCTAAACTCATATAAGGGACCACCCCACCCCCACCCCCCCCTTCTGTTGCTTGACCATTTATGAAGAAATTAGCCTAATTACGCATAAATAGAAAATGGCTTTGGTGAATTTAGCTCATTCTGTTTGTCTAAATGAGGCTTGTTACAGCTTTACGTAAGCAGCACAGACCAGCGCCTGATCCGTAACTTAAATGATGTTATCAGACACATGTGCTGCCCAGGTTTCAGTGTGCCGACATGAGCCTGGACCAATGAAAAGAGGTGGATGTAGAGTATGGAAGATGAGGGCAGAGAAGAAAGTAATTTTCCTGGTCATCTCTCCATATTTAATAAAAGTCAGAAGAAGTCTTTTTGACTAATGGATGGGTTGGAAGCTGATTTTTGATCTTCACTATGGCAGGACGGCATGGTAGCCCGATCAGATTGCTTGGCTAAAACTACCTACTGTATAATTACATGTGTATTATGACCAGTCGCCGGTCAGTCCTCGCCCAAGCACTGCTGCATATTCCACCTCCACGCCTTCTGTCTCTATGCTCTGTGGGCAAATATGCAGAAATCAGAACATGACATTTGCACAGCCCTCGGTCTCAAGCCATTATAAATAAAATTATGTCACGGTCAAGTGTGCGATATCTGATTCTGAGTAATGGTAAAAAATCCCCTCCTACGTATGCTAATGCTGTTTTTGCAGCCCCTGTTGGGAGAGACACTGCAGACATGCCAAGAAGTTCAGAGCTTGAGAAAGTGAGTGGGCGAGGCGAGTGGTTGATGCGTTCCCAGTAAAATATTGGATGATTATCTGAGATGACACTTAAAATGCATGCAGATTATATATTTTAATGTTACCGTTCTGCTCGGTTCCTTGCTGTACGTTCATCCAGAGGGAACACGATCTGGCCACAAGTGCAGGTCCCCAACGCCACTACACAGATGAAACACAAAATCTGGTTTAATTTCTGGGTCTGCCTGGATGAAAAGCAATGCTTCAAAGATCCCACCGGAGTTTACTGATGGGGTTGGTTTAGCTTGTGACATCATCCAAGAAGACCTGTAGTGTCCGTGTGCATCACTGCAACAAAGTGATTAAAAGTTAAACCACCTCAAAAAGTCTTTCACGGTGCATTAGATCATTTAAAAACAGCTAATGATGACATTGTTTTTTGGTGTTTCTTCACTGCAGGTAAGATCAGGTGGTGTTTCAGTGTCTTGAACATTAGCAATAAATGCCACATCTTGTTCATAATAACCAACCTGGTATTGTGAAGTGGTGCTTAAATGTAAATAGAAAGAAATTGGTGGCAATATTTCATTTTTTGCATTCAGTGAATGACTGCAAGTAGTTCTGACAACCAACTCCAAACAATCTCGGTCCAACTCTCCAACCACTCTGAGGCAGATTGGTGAAGGTTTGCAAATGTCTAGTTTCTAAATGCAGAGTCGGTCTGTGCCGATGAGCGCCCGTCTGTGAGGCGTCTCTTTGCTATAGGAGACTCGACTCAGCTGGTTGCTAACTGGTTGTCTATTCCTGTGTAAATACAAGGTTGCTGAGCACCTGCATCATTTTGCAGCAGCTACGTCACTATTTGTGGAGGAATTTCTGTTTCAGATCTATGAGGTTCTGGATGGACTGATGGACGGACTGTCTGATTGTTGCGCTGCTGATGTCTTCACACAGCAAAGTTGTTTTGAACACTCTGTTTAACTGTGTTTATACCCCACTCTGCATTTGATCATTAGTTATTATTAATCTCTGTCTCTCTCCCCTCAGCCCCAACCGGTCAAAGCAGATGACTGTCCCTCCCTGAGCCTGGTTCTGCTGGAGGTTTCTTCCTGTTAAAAGGGAGTTTTTCCTTCCCACTGTTGCCAAATGCTTGATCATAGGGGGTCGTTTCTCTGTAATTATTGTAGGGTCTTTACCTTACAATATAAAGGGCCTTGAGGTGACTGTTTGTTGTGATTTGGTGCTATATAAATAAAACTGAATTGAAGTGAACACAGCAACTGACCACAAGTAGTTGCAGATCTGGTTCCCACCTTCGAAGCAACCCTTTCAAAGGCATCATATCATAAGGCAACATCATAAGTTCACTACACACGGTCACAATAATTTTGGTTGTGCTGCACTTTTTTTTTTTACCTGCAGCATCACACTAACTACACACACTTTTACATCACTCAGCAGCTCTTAGAAGGATTTCCTGTACATCGAGTGTAGATATCCATGGACATCAGAGGTCCGTGGTTTATGAAGACATAAGCTCACCTGAACCAGACATTCCAGCTCATTTTTTAGCTAGTAACTGTTAACTTACTATCATGAAATCAAGATGAAGCACACAGTAAGCAATCCCATCTAAACATTAGCATGTCAGCAATTATTGTAGACGTGTAAGTATGTTAATGTTAACTCTCAATTAAAAGCAAGACTTCTTAAATATAGTATCACAGAGCGCCTGTCTCCTTTCCTTTCTGTGGGGGAATTCATCCCCTATGTCTGAGGCCAGTGGTTTGCTAATGGGCAACAGCAGGAGTACTGTGAAGCATTAGCCACACCAAAATTTAAATGAACTTACTTTTTTTTTCCTAACGGCTAACTAGCATCACATTGTGCTTTTATTTACTCTCACCATCTTCTTTTTCTTTTGCCAGCTGCACATTAAAGTTCATACTTCATATCTGGAGTCTGTAAAGGATTGTAGGAGACGAGATGAAAGTAAATCAAAACTTTATATGAAAAATACCCCTGTCTAATAGTGTAAAATTAACCGAGGGGGAGTTTCTCAGAGAGCAGGACCTAAGCGAAGGATCACATGAGGACAGAGGCTAGACAGAATGCTGAGGTTGATGATGCAATGGCATCTTGGTTTTTAAACTTTGAAGTCAGACATTTGGCCTCGGCCACTATTAACATTTGAAAGGTACCGCAAGAGATTCAGACAGTCTGTTCTGAGCAAATAGGCCTGGAAGACGACAATATTTTGTCTTCTAGCTGCAGTATCAATAAAATAACAGAGTCAACATCCTTCTGGCTTCAGTGCTGGCCAGCGGATGTCTCATTGTGGTGTACACACATTCATGCAGGCATATGCGCGTAGGTGAACCCGACAGAACACACACACACACACGCCGCACACACACAACAATAACAGGACAACAGAGACTGTGACTTGTCTTTTCTAGGCAGAGGCAGAGACAGATGTTCCCGGGTTTCAGGTTTTTGCTGGAAGGTGATGAAGTTAAAGGGGGCATCCGGGACTATAAATCTAAAATATATCTCATCTTCTATTTTAAGCCAGCAAAACTGAACAGTCTAACCACAGGAGATGAAAATATTTCTCTAAATGTGGCACACATCCTGAGCTGGAAGGAGGTAAGCCATCCCAAGACAAGCCAGTTTCAAGAAATCACTCTAAAGATTCAGCTGCAGTGCTGTCCTCTTATTAAAACCCATACAAACTTGGTTTAGCATCATTTTAAATAGCCATGACTGAAAAAGTAATGTTTTCATTAGAAGAAACATTGGGTTATATTTACTAATCTGCTTTAAAAGGGCCGTCTTCATTTTTTTGTCCAAAGTAAGCCACATCCACATCAAAGTAGGGAACAAATGACTGAGAAAAAGACAAATTCAAAAATCTCTGAATGTGGATACTGAAACATTTTGTTCTCAGTGTCCTCAAAGAACAAATAAGTGGGTTTGTTAAAATGGAAAAACACTGCTAGGTGGGTGTCAAAGGTTTCACATCCAGTGGCTCAGATATTGCAAAGATAACCTGAGTGAATAAATAAATGCAGGTTTTAAATGATGATTTCATTTCACTAGCCGTATCCAGGCGTGATTACAGGCTCGGGTTACCCAGGTTATCTTTGTCTAATATTAACATTTGTTTGATGATCTGAAACATGTAAGTGTGACAGATATGCAAAACAAAACAAATCGGAAGGGGGACAAATACTGTACATGCAATATCGCTTTGAGCTTATGTTGCTTTAAAACAGCTGTCTACTGTGGCTAAAACAAACAAACAACAACAACAACAAAAATCAATGAGGTGAAAGATGTTAGATGTGAACAACATCAGTAGACCCACAGGTAAAATGTATAGTAGGTGATTTATATGGCCATGTGTGGACAGTGTAATCAGAGTTTGAAGACAACATTGATATATTACATTTTAAGTTAAGAAGCATTTTCCTGCATTTGGATTTATAGGAACACTGTCTATGTTAGTAAAGTAAAATATACACTTTGTGCTGTTAAATAATATCTGAGCCACTGGAATAAAAAATCATTTTGACAAAGTGAGGCAGGCTAAAAGATCTCAAAAAGCAACACATCGTGCCAGGATCTAAAGAAACAGCTGAGAAACAAAGTCACTGACATCTATCAGTCAGAAAGGGTTACAAAGCCATTTCTAAGGCTTTGGGACTCCAGTGAACCACAGTGAGAGCCATTATCCACAAATGGAGAAAACTTGGAACAGTGGTGAACCTTCCCAGGAGTGGTCGGCCTACCAAAATTACTCCAAGAGCGCATCAACGACTCATCTAGGAGGTCACAGAAGAACCCAGAACAACATGTAAAGAACTGCAGGCCTCACTTTGGCTCAGGTAAGGTCAGAGTTCATGATTCAACAATAAAAGAGAGACTGGGCAAAAATGGGAGAGTTCAGAGTGAAAACCACTGCTGACCAAAAAGAACACGAACACATTTGCCAAAAAAATTCTTAATGATTCACAAGACTTTTGAGAAAATATTCTCTAGACTGACGAGACAAAAGCTGAACTTTTTAGAAGGTCTGAGTCCCGTTAAATCTGCCATAAAACTAACAGCATTTCATTAAAAGAACATCATACGAAGAGTCAAACATGGTGGTGGTGTGACTGTCTGGGGCTCCTTTGCTGCATCTGGATCTGGACGACTTGCATACTTGCAGTAATTGATGGAACCATGAATTCTGCTTTGTACCAGAAAATCCTGAAGAAGAATGTCCGGACGACAGCTCATGCCCTAAAACTCAAGAACACTTGGGTCATGCAGCAGGACAATAATCCAAAGGACACCAGCAACTCCACCTCTGAATGGCTCATAAAAAGCAAAATGAAGATTTTTGGGGTGGCCAAGTTAAAGTCTGGACTTAAATCAGATTGAGATGATTTCGCATGACCATAAACAGGCAGTCCATGCTGGAAAACCTCCCAAAACAATGCAGCTGAATTAAAACAATTCTGCAAAGAAGAGTGGGCCAAAATTCCTCCCCAGCGATGTGAAAGACTCATTGCCAGTTATCAAATACTTGATTGCAGTTCTTCCTGCCAAGGGTGGCACAACCACACTTATTAGGTTTAGCGAGCAATTACTTTTTCACATATGGTCAGGTTTGGATGGATTTAATAAGTGAAATCACTTAAAAACTGCATTTTGTGTTTACTCTTTGTCTAATATTAAAATTTGATGATCTGAAAAATTTGAGCGTGACAAATATACAAAAAAAAAAGTAAGAAATCAGGAAGGTGGCAAATTCTTTTTTTTTTTTTTTTTAATTCACCAGCTATTCATTAGGCAAATTTATTCAACAGTTTGTTATCACAAATATCTAATCAGCCAATCACATGGCAGTAATTCAATACATTCAAGCATGTAGAAATTGTCAAGATGACCTGCTGAAATTCAAAAGGAGTATCAGTATAGGGAAGAAAGTGATCAAGTGACTTTGAGCATGACATGGTTGTTGGTGCCAGTCCTCTTGGGAGTTTCCTGCACAACCATCTCTATGGTTTACAGAGAATGGTCAAAAGAGAAAATATCCAGTGACCGGCAGTTCTCTGGGTGAAAATATCTTGTTGAGATCAGAGGTCAGAAGAGAATGACCGGACTGCTTTGGGCTGATTGGAAGGCAACAGTAACTCAATGAAAACCTACCAAGGTATGCAAAAGAGTGTCTCTAAATGCACAACACGTGGACCAAAGAGTGACTGACTATTTGGTTTTTATTTTTGAGATTTTTGAGGGCCCCAACAGCCCAAATGTTGCACCCTGTCTATTGAAATCCCTTCTGTTTGGTATGATGTGCTAATATTGTATTTACAGCTTGTTCGTGACCTGGTCTGTTCATGTTCATTTAGTTTTCTTTGGTTCATCCCCAGAATCAAGTTGTGGCACTGCAAAGATATTTTCTTCATTATTACTTTTTGGGGTAGCATGTCAAAAAGGTTTACATTTTTCATAAATGTTACTACTTCTCTACTCCCGCCTCTTAGTTTTCCCACATACAAGAAGCCAACGAGGCAGCAAGAAAGAAAACATGATGTCTGTTTTATGTTTCACACCTCATCATGTGGGTAATTCAATGTGAGTTCAGCTTAAGAAAAAAAGTGACACACAACTGCACTTGAAACTCATTTTTCATCAAAAAAAGGTCACAATTACCATGTTGATTCCATTAAATTTAAAGGAAGATTTATTAAATGACGCACAATGCTTCATCAATGACAAAGTAGTGAAAAAATGACAAAGAGCATACGTAAACTATCCCACAGTGTGGCTCTTTCTTACATCCTCTTCAGCAGGGTTAAATGTTTCTAGAGCACAGACCTCATCAGTCATTGATCACTTTCTCTTGTGAAAGTGACTCATTTATTTTCATCCAACAGTGTCGTCATTCATATTGGCTCCACGAATGCTGTAATGGGTGAATACCGACACACCAGGAACATATTGGTGCTCCTCAAAATCTCAAATATCTAAATTAGTCAATTTAAACATTGGTCAGCCATAAATTGATTTCTTTATTACATGTTTAATGTTTTACTGTCACAATATCGTCATGTAATGGTTGAATATTTGAGCATATTTCACTGGGGCTGTCACTCGGTCACTTCTGATTGGTGGTGGTGGGGCTGACTGCAGCCTTGGCACAGGTATGTCATTATTTCTGATTGGCAGAGAGAAGTATGTGCTCGAGCCATTGCGGAGGAACAATTAAAGTTTTGAAAAAGTGCAGAAGTAGAGGTAAAAATTTTCTTTGGGTAGGACTGCTGTGCTGTAGACGGCCACAAATGTTTCACCAAGAAAAATAATCTTGTTACTGGTATTTCCTTTCATGATTTTCCAAGGTTTTGATAGTGACAAAGTGATTAATAATTCAAGCAGACATAAAATGACTTCATTGCATAGCTCAGTTTTCAGTGAAACTAACAATAAAACAGTGACATTTTTAAAGGCTGAAATCTGCTTTTTGTCAGTTTTAAGCTCCCAATATAGACAAGCAAGTATAGCCTAGTAACTTCATAATATGGAGTTCTACTAAAGAATTTTTATTTGATTGATTATGACTTGGCTCAATATGAAACAAGCAAAACTAAAAATCAATGTTTGACAAAGAGGGCTGTATCTTCCAAATTCAACAACATAATACATTATCCATATCCTGTTCTAATAACATTTTTCATCCAGGTTTTCCAAAACTGTTACGGGAACTATAATAAAAATATGAAATCTTTTGACTACTGTATTTTGAATTTGGTTATGAACCAACAACTATTATTGGATGTACCCCATATTTAGCCTAATGAGAGATGGCATAGACTCCTGCCCCACCACAATCTGACAGGATAAGCAGTTCGCAAAATTAATAGATGGATAGTTTTTTGAGATTTTTGTTTCCTTTTTGCCTTTTTTCACACCATCTTGGCCGTTTTTTTTTCAGTGACTGATTAAAATGACTCCTGGTTGGAAATAGATAAGCCAAGGCAACTCAGATTTATTTTTGTAGTCCATTTCCACAAGAAGATAGATGACTGCTTTGGTATTAATAAAAGTTTTAACAATTTGATTTTTATGGTAGAAGTTCGACTCAGTTGATACTGTGCAGTCATGAGTGCACTAAGTGTTCCTGCTGTTCCAGCAACTTAAATGACAAAAACTAGACCATGTCTACAAATCAGCCTACATATCAAAGCAACTTTGGGCAAGGCACATACACGAAACGTATAGGCAAGGAATATCAACTTTGGTTTTCTGGTTTCCAAGCAGTCTGTGGAATTTCAACTCTAAACTATTGGCTATCATCTGATATGATTTTGCTTTTCTTATACGCTTTTAAATATGCCTTTTTAAACATGGTCCATAGATGATCCAAAAGATGGACGTAGCCACTGTGATAATACCATGTTAGTTGTTTTAAAGCCATAGCGTACCATATTTGTATAAAAGAGTGTAGTGCTAAGTTATCAGCCAAGACTAGTGAGTTTAGTTAGCCAGTTCCATCCATAAACTATGCATGCAATGCGCAAAGTTTGAGACTAATAAAATATCCAAACTGAAGCATAAACCTCTTGGACAGTCTGCACCACATAGCAAGCCATAATTTTAGTGAGGTAATCTATGTAAAGTGCTGTCAACATGCTTAATGCTATAAAGTTGAACATTTTAACATGGCAGTCAGTGGGGATTGACTGGCTTTTGGAGCCAGCCTGAAGTAGACATAGAAAGCAGTTTTTGGCACTTCTGCAATGTCTTTATTTTTCAGCTCCAGAGGTTCCCCGTTGATAATGGCCAGGAGATGGAACGGGAGGTCTCAGCCTGGGCATCCACTGGCTGTGTAGACTAGCCAATGGGTTCACAGATTATGAGCTGTCTCATATGGACACGAAATCTCTGAGATTTCTGAGAAGAAATATCTGGGAGGTCAAGTCAGTTTTATTATAAAACTGACCCAGAATCCAAAGGAGTCCCATTTACATGTTGCTTCAAGGGTTGATGGCTGAAGCCTGACTTTTGAGATATTTGCTTGCAAGAACTTCATAGTGACAAAAGCCAGTCTCTCACAAGGCTAGCTAACAGAGCTTATATTAGCAGTTAGCATGAGCCAAGCTAGTTGCCTCTTACTAACTTTGCTTATATACGTACACTACAACAGGGTGCTTACACCCCACAGTTATCAATTCCTTCTTTATTTTGATGTCCAACGAAAGACTGCTAAAGCAAACACCTCGCTCCGAGGGGGATGCAGTTTGATTGGCTAGCAGCGGCACTGCTGAATAAACTTAATTTTGATGTGCTGCTGCTTAAAAGGTTAAACTTTTCTCAGCTGTTTTCTAAGCAAATGATCCCTGTTCAAGTTCAGCAATGTCACACCTTTCAAGGTGAATAATAAGTGAGAGTGGGGAAGCCTGAGCAGTCAAACTACAGAAACAGTAAGCTAGCCTTTAGCCTTTACTATGAGGCCGGTTACTTCCTGTGGAAATGTGCAAGCTTTGATATTTGCCACCTTGTAGTAAGCACAAATGGGCTTTCCCTTTTTTCCACTTCAAGGCTTTGATCTATCAAGATGGTGGCTCATTTTCTTTACTAATGATTCACCAATGGGTGTTCAAGGCCCAACCCCACTTCCAAGTCTTAGACGTGCTGCCAGTCCCCTAAAAATGTCTCAGCAGAAAAACAAAACAAGACAAAAACAGCTCTCTTACTTCCTGAGGTGTTTTTTTTTTCTCAGGTCAACCACGTTTTCTTGTCTGTTGTGTCTTTGAAGGCACTGGTTGACACGTAATCATGATAGTTCCTGCATAATCAAAAATAGCAAGGCTGCTTGAAAGCTTGACAGTTAAGTGGGAGGGTAGCGTATGAAACAACAGGCTATGAAATTGATTCAATGCATTATGGGAAGTAGGTAGGATGTAAAAGTGGAGGAAAAGATGCAGTGGAAAAGGAAACTTAAAGGGGGCGGGGGNTCTTTTTGTTTACGTGCCCTCTGACTCTAAAATTCAACATCTCCAGGGATTCATGCACTGAATCTGTAAATCTCCCCCATGAGTCTGCACGCTGATGTAAATGAGAGTTCAAAGTGGAAAAAAACAGAAGCAGCTCCACCCCTGAAGTACAATGGCTGCATGGCTCTCATTAAATTCACACAGGATTTGCATTTCCCTAAAGCTGAATCTGAATTTGGTTTCTTACATGTTTGTCACCAGCGGAAAGCCAAACAGTAACGCCAGAGTATCTGCTCGTCCTTCAGGGAGGTGTGTGTGTGTATGTGTGTGTCCCTGCTGAATGCCCTGGTTAATGAAGACCCAATGTGGTAGAGGAACCATGACGGGACCCTCGGAGTAGAGCGAGTCCCAGCAGAACTCTCTTGGCCGTGATCCAGCACTCTTATAAAACACCACAGAGGCCTGATAGCTGAGTGAGCAAGAACACAGAGGCTGTGTTCTGGTTCTTAGAAGTGGTCTCAACCTCGTGGAGAGTGAGAAAAACAAATGCAGCAGCTCTGAGAAATCAATGAGTGGAATTACATTTTTTTTTTTTTTTTAGCTAGAGAAAAATGCAAAAGTAAAAATCAAGTTGACATATTTCCCTATTGAGGCTCTGTGATTCATACTAACTGTACTCTACACATCATTTTGAAAGATTCAAAGAAAGGCAGTTGTGCAAAAGTTTGCTGACGCCATTTATCTGAGAGACTAACCCGAGTTCTCTGGGGCTTCCCAAAACAGAAGTGTATACACAGTTAAAAAGTTGTAAAACCTTCTTGAAAACAATTTTAACTTTTAGGAAATGATAAGAGAAGTTTTAACTTTAAAATACGGCAACAGTAAAACAGAGCATTACCCAGTCAGTTCCCCACTGTTTTCATGTCACGTACGAAGAGAAAAAAAAAATTTATAATAAAAGCTGCAACAGGCTACTGAACCTCTATACATATACAGTCATGTGAAAAAACTAAGCACACCCCACAATTCAGTAACTTGAAGAACCACGTATAACAGCACAACTTACAGTAATCATTTTCTGTATCAGTCTCTTTCATCATTGTAGAGGAATTCTGGACAACTGTTCTTTACAAAGTTGCTGCCGGTCTTCTCTTTTTGGAGATTCTTGCTTGCTTGGGATCATCGGGGTCATTGCCCTGTTGCATTACCCAATTTGGGCCAAGTTTTAGCTGTCGGACAGATGGCTTCACATATTACTCTAGAATATTTTGGCATACAGAGCAGTTTGTGGTTGATTCAATGACTGAAAGGTGCCCAGGTCCTGTGGCTACAAAACAAACCTAAATCATCACCCCTCCACCACTGTGCTTGGCGGTTGGCATGAGATGTTTGTGCTGATATGCTGTGTTTGTTTTTTTGGCAAACATGCCATTGTGCATTATGGTCAAACATCTCTACTTTGGTCTCATCTGTCCAAAGGACATTTTTCCAGAGGTCTTGTGGTTCAGGTGCAACTTTGCAAACCTGAGCTGCGCTGCCGTCTTCTTTAAAGAGAGAAGACGCTTTTTCCTGGCAACCCTTCCAAATAAGCCAGACCTGTTCAGTCTTTTTCTAATTGTACTGCCATGAAGATTTAACACACTAACTGAAGCTTGTAGATTCTGAGGGATTTTTTTTTTTTCTTTCAGTTTCTCTGAACATTACATGATCTGACCTTGGAGTGAATTTGCTGGGTCGTCCACTCTTGGGAAGATTATAGCGTTGTGTTAACATACCTGAATGTTCCTGCAGTGATGATGCTCACAAGTGCATTTGATCAGCACCACCTGGCTGCTACAGTACATACCTTCTTTTTCCACATGACTGCAGTACATCTGATGGTGACTTCAATCCAAAAACCAAAATTTGAAATTTTTCATTTTTTAACACCACATTAGGGTCCCGAGCTTATTGTTTCGGTTGTCGTGTCGCAGCATTTTTAACACTGCTTGACTAAAGAGCTGCATATTTTCTTGCTGTCCAAAACAGAGCTGAAAGAGACAGAATGTTAAACAACAGATAGAAATCACTGCCAGTGTTGCTGTGAAGAAACAAGTACTTGTTTGCAAACACTTTCCCAACTGTTAAAAAGGTCTATTTTTATCCAAATACTTATTTTCCAATCCAAAACACTGAATATTAAGTGTATGTGCTGTGGTCTCGTGTTCAATATTATCTTTTTTAGTGCCTCACCTGAGCTGCTGGCAATTAATCCTTACTGTGTTTATGTATAAGAAGGTAGAGAGATCAATGCAACAATTTTTAATTACATTTTTTTTCATCTGTAGATTTTGTATAGGGGGTGCACCAGCAGATCCATAGCAAGTAACAAAGAGTATGCAGGGAGGATTGCAGAGTTCATTTCTTGATAGCAGATGGATTCCTGTTGCATAACAAAAGATCGCAGAAGAAAAAATGTCAAAGTTGTTGCAAGAAAGATCTGTGACTGAGATCTCAATGATCCCTGCTTAAAGCTTTGAGGATTGAGGGATGTCAGTCTTTATAAGCAGTGCATATTTACTTTGTAAATCTGGCTCAGAAGTCTCTAGAGAAGAGTTATCTTTTTATAAGAACATGTTTAAGTGCTTTGGTCTGGCAGAGTATGAGCTCATCAGGAGATCAGAGTGCCTGGAGAGAGATGGTCTGGCCACACAGAGAATGTGCTTAAACGGGGTAAATGAGAAGCCATGACAGCACTGATGCATGTGTGTGGCCCTGCCTTCATCCTGCTGCACACACACTGTCTGAACGGGGTTCATTTCCAACAGAAGCTGAGTATCCGGGGAAACAAAAACAAGTTTATTGGAGTATAAATGGAAAACAGTCCTGTGCAAGTATGATCAGCAGAATAACAGTAGGGTTGGAGTCCGATTGCCCTATTGTCAATACTCCATTTAATCAGGAGTGGGAGGATGACAGATATTATGGCTTTTTGTGGGGTACAGCCTATTCAAAAAATTTGTGCTCCAGTTTTAGTGAGTTAAAAAAATGGGCATGTCCCACCGGGAGGAGGCCCCGGGGTAGACCCAGGACAGAGATTATATCTCTCGGCTAGCCTGGGAACGCCTTGGGGTTCCCCCGGATGAGCTGGTGGAGGTGGCTGGGGCTGCTGCCCCCACGACCCAGCCCCGCATAAGCGGAAGAGAATGGATGGATGGTTGGGAAAAAATGTTTTACCTATTACTTTACACTAATAAGCATTATCTCTGCTTGTACAGTGCACCCATCCAGTCTATGCATACAACTTGCTGGCCTCAGCTGATAGCTTTACACTCCACCCCCTCATTCAAATATGTCCTCTTCTTTCAGCTGCTCCCTTTAGGGGTCGCTGCAGCGGATCATCTGCCTTCCTCTCACCCTATCCCCCATCATCCTCTTCTGTCACACTGATCCGCTGCCTGTCCTCTTTACTACATTTCCTCTGTCTTTAGCCAACAGCAGCACTGTTTCCACTGGCACCCTGCTGGTGAACAGCGTTGGTGACTGGTGGTTAATGTAGGCCTTGACTGACCTTGTATGGAAATCTCATTCGTGATGATCCCCGTGTTTGATTTGGCAAAGATTTTATCCCAGATGCCCTTCTGGAGTATTTGATACTTTTATGATTTTCTCAACTCTTCAAAACACATGTTGAATGGGAAGTCATTGTCAACCAAAAATACAGGCTAAAGTCTGGTGAAAAAATTAATTTGAGATTTTCCTTGAAAATAAGGGTACTTGTCAGAATAATTCTATATAGTGTTTTAATAGCAAGCTTGGAAAGACAATTGCTATTGATGCTACAGTATAGGTAC
The DNA here is from genome assembly GCA_030220045.1 of Australoheros facetus. Taxonomy (NCBI): domain Eukaryota; kingdom Metazoa; phylum Chordata; class Actinopteri; order Cichliformes; family Cichlidae; genus Australoheros; species Australoheros facetus. The sequence continues at coordinate 16,741 of JASGAU010382989.1, forward strand.
GTTTGTCCTGTATGCAAAAATCCAAGATTCATGATTAATGCATGGCCTATGTCTTTTACAATGGTTATCACTTTGGTGTGTGCGTGGGGGTGTGTGTGTGGTGTAGATGTGGTTTAAGGAAGACAGATATATATCCCTGGCAAGCCCACTGCTTGCTCTTAATGCCAAGTCCTTACAAGCACATAAAACAAAAGCTTCCTTGCTTGGCCTCCACACACTGGGTCAGCAGGGGAGCATCACAGAGAGCAACAGGGCTTTTTAATTATTTCCCCGGGAATAGGATGGAGGCAAGATGGAAAGCGGATCAGGGGAGGAAGTATAGTTATTTAGTGAGGATGCATGTGCTCTTTGTGTCTGAATCTGAAAGTAAGTGCGCATCAGCAGGACACAGCGGGAGTGCTCAACGGCCAGAAATATTCAGAAGCTTTGTTGGAAAAAGAGAATCGTGGGTGCAACAAGGTGGTGTTTTCGTTTTTGTGCACATGGAGTTTTATCGGATTCTCATATTTTCACTGCCACAGTCACAGTAAAAAATAGGACAGTGGTTGGTGAGTGATTGCACTGAATTTTGTTGCTGTCTGGGAATACAATCAGTTGTGGTAACCAACTGGTTGCCCATAGTGGGGAACCACTGGGTGACCACTTTCGGTTTCAAAGTAATTGCACAGGTCGTGGTAGGAGACAATTGACTGCAGTCACTCCCAAACAGATTGGCGAAGGTTTGCAATAAATTGCCATCTATTTCATAAGTGTAGCCAACACATTGCCGTCACTCAGAGCCAATGAGCACAGTCCTCTGCTCTGTCAAATAATGGACTGGTTCTTATATAGCGCTTTTCCACTTGAGCACTTAAACCACTTTATACAACATGCTTCATTCACCCAAGCACTTTTTACTATTCCATGCTTATTCAGCATGTTCTAAGTTCTGTGAAAAATGCACTGAATGATGGTCAGGTCAGTGTGGAGTGTGGCTGCTCCTCCTCTATCGGCCCATCGCAGTGGCTGAATCATCAGTTGCAAAGCCAGGAAATTGTTCATGCAACCTTTCTTCAGCGATGCCCTCATAGCAGATCTTGAGTTTGGAAACCAGTGGGTGATTTCACACATCCATGTCCATCTCTTACATAAAGTCTATGGCATACCTGCCAATACGCCCATTTTTCCCAGGTTTTTCACGTTTTGAGGCTGTCACACATTTTAAACCCTGACAGTTTGCTGTTGATCTCAGTAAATGGTACAAGATGTCCTCCTGTTTTGCTGTAATTTGTAAGATGCTCAGATACATTTGTAATACATGCATCTGTAATTTTTTGTTTAATGTTAATGTTCCACAGTTAAATTTAACACCGCAACCTGGTAACAGACAATTTAATTAACACAGGTCTAGAAACCAGTATCTAGCAACTGCTGGTCGTGAGGGAAAAATGCTTATTCTCCAACCAGTTCATAAGTGAGTGCTGTACATTGTTGACAGCTGCTGTAAAATCAGTTGCTAAAGCACCATTCTTGCAGGCCTAGAGACCATTCAGTGACCTCCTGTCACTGAATGATCTCTAGGGAAAAGTGTGTATTCTGAAAGCAGTTGGTGAGTGGATGCTGGAGTCTGCTGACAGTTACTAGCATGAAATTGGTTGCAAAGAGGTATACAGTGCCTTATCAAAAACCTCGTGATTGCATTGTTTTTAGCCGGTTGCAGTAGAAGCCAGAGGCCGACTTGTCTTCAGACACTCGCAAATGACTAGTTAAGCTCTAGTGAAACTGGGAAAAGCGTGATGCAAACCTGCTAGCAACCAAAGCAATTGCAAGGAGGATTTTGGTGTATAACCCTCGTTGGAACTGATTTCACCTAGCAACCACTCACCAGCTGGTAAGGCTGACCAGAGGTTCCAAGGGGGTCACCAACGTGTCTCTAGACCCGTGTGACTGAGGTCTAAAATCCTTTGTGTGCAGTTCACCTGTGTGCATGCAGACGCGCCAGTTAGATGCTCACAATATTAGCTGTTGTGGTCACTTCTCCACTTTATCTTCATCTGTTCTGCAAAGACAGTAAAAAGTAACACTCTACAACACACCAAAATTATTAATGGTGAGTGGAACCATATTTGCAGATGTGTGTGAGTCGTTGCAGGCTTTGGTTGATTTCCCAGTTCCAGATAACCATTTTGAGCTTCCCAAATCAATAACTCAAAAGCGGAACATGAGGAGGAAAAAGAAATAACCAACCAACCAAAAGGTGGACAAAGAGCAGAGGTCTCTCTCTGCAGATTATCAATGGCCACCTGCCTACCCACCACTTTTTTAACAAGACTCCTGGATCTCCTACATGTTGTTGGGTAGGGTATGAAGTTTACCATTTTTTGCTGAAAAGCGCTGCCTGCTACAGCCAAAGCTGAGAGCTGTGAGGGGGATTCAAGCTAGTAACGTTGCGGGCTCCAAAACAAAAACACTGGGCTAATCTTTTTTCTCTTGGTAACTTAATTTTTACAGTCCTGGATGCAGTTGAAAGTAAATGAAACACAGTAGATGCAAACGTTATAACACTGACAAACTGTATTCAGATCTGAACCCAGCTGATTTACTGTTTATGCAAATTAGGAGTTTCTAAAATTAAACTGAAAAGGGCCAGCAGCGTGGGCTGGAAAATACATTTTTAAAGGCTGACAGTTTGTGAAATGATGTATTTTCTTGTTTATCAGTAACTGCCCAAAACTGTGAGTTGTTTACCGAGTAGTTAAAGCGTGTTTACACTTGCAGATTTATGCATGCGTATATGTGTGAGTGCATATGAATGTGATTTGTGCCCGCTGAGATTGTGTTTCCTCCTCTGAGACTCCCAGGGCTTCAGCAGTGCCCTTGTATGGGAGATAGTACTGGTTACATCACACGCAGTCAGTACATCAACCTCTGGAGAGGGCGAGGACAGGAAGAAAGCGTGAGGTCAGACGGAGACATTTGCATGAAACAGAACTGGAAGAAATTTACAGGGAAGGAGAAAAAGCTGTTCAGGTGAAGGGAAACAAAATAAAACCTAAGAAGATGAAATATGTGCACATGTGTGATCAGTTGTAAACCTCTCACTCATGTTTATGCAGTCTGGCATTTAGACTGTAACAGGCTGCAGGGATTGTTGAAGTCCCAGTTTTTGCAGCATCTATGCTGAATACGTCTTTTTCCTCTTATTAATGAAGTATGGAAATCAGTGAGTTGTTACAATAATTGCGAGACAGCAATGCATCTCTGTGCCTCCAGTGAACGCTGCTGCAATCTCACACACACCAAAACCATTCATTTGTATCCACAACTAAGTTCCAGAACAGGTCAAGCAGGAGGGGGGGTTAAAAAAGAGAATTTGAAAGCTCCTCGGGGATTTGAACTCAATTGCAGGTTCACAAGTGTGCATGACCGATAAGTCCAGAACCACACACAAACACACAAACACATTAAAACTTTGAGAGATTAGCCATTTTAAGTCCAGCGACAGTCACAGAGGTGCAAGCCTATTTGGGGTCATTTGTCACTGCAGTTGCTCCCCAAAGACCCTCACATTGTTCTCAGACGTGTTGGGGCCCACGTAAAGTTTGAATTAGACCAGGCGCCCGACTAAAACCACTGGGGTAAAATTAGGCATGAGGACCGGCTTTCTCTCACAGCCTCTTATAGGGGATTAGATGACGTTTAAAGTTTATGGAGGGCTAATATGCATGATTGAATTGGCTGATTATTGTGCAAAATGGAGGTGTGTTTTATTGGCCTCACCTAACGGGGTTGGGCTGGGCTTTGGAGGGAGGGGCTGTCAGTAGGTTTCAGGGCAGTTTACAGGCTTACTCGAGGTCCACAGTGGGATTATAATGCCTTATTTAACACTTGATGTGTGTATAGCGAGCGGTGAACTGCCAGTGACCCTTTGGGGCCTGCATTGGGGCGGTTTGTCCATTTAGTTGTTTCTTGTCATTTCAGAGCAGTGTTTTTTCTTTTTTTGTGTGTAACCTCCAAGACTGTAAAGGAGAGTTCACTTAGCAGTGGTATCAAATTCCACCCACTGACACCCACATAAGATGGGGACACTTCCAGACTTTAAACCAGACTCTACTGAGGTCATCAGGGACAAAGATGATAGTACAGACTTTTTCCTTCCTCTTGCGTAAATTCCCAAGATGTGATTCTATGTCAGTGTGATTAAAAGCAGTGTCAGCCAGAGAGAGAGATGGAAGGCTCTCCACGTTCCTGTTAGCCATCAACAACAACTGCTGAAGAAAAAAAATACAGCAGCAGCAGCAAAACCACAAAGTCTTGTTGGTGGCCCTCAATAAAAAACTCGGAAAACACTTCTGTTTACTAATTGGACCGGTAGCCGTGGTAACAGTTACATCATGCCATCATTAACAGGTGCCTCCACCAGTTGGCTGTTCATGGGAAAGTTTTAATTAAATGTTCCCGGTCACCCATCTGCACCGTTATACGCCTGCAATTAGTTGCTAGTTAAGGGTTGTTGTCAATGTTTACGACGTGTCAGAGGAACGGGAGGCAGGCTCGGGGTCAGAATCAGAGGTCAGAGAGAGGGAAACACTTCTATGGCTGACCAGAGTGGAACCCAATTACCCAGAGGAATTGATGCTGACTATCGTAGTCGCTGCCACTGTTTGTTAACTCCACCAGGTAGGTCATGTTTTCTGTCCCATTGGTCTGTTAGTACGGTGACCCGATTCCAGCAAAATAAATGTGGAGCAAACATTGTGCTTGTATTGCACAAAGTGGGACACGCCACCATTGTGAGGAGTAAGTCTGAAGTTTTCATATCTGACATAAAAATACAATAAACTGTGGATTGTCATTTAGCATGTACAATACACATGTACTGTATCACTTCACCCCCCCCCTCCCCCCCGTATGAAATTTAAAACTAACTCTAGAAAAAAAGAAAAAGTTTTTCTCAGAATAAACTGCTGCTGCATTTTATTTGTGGTAGTTTCCATTATAGTGACCAAAAATCTGCAGCTTTGCAGACTTTGGCATAGCTCATGACCAAATGGCATTAGACAGGCTTACCTTCTTCTTTTGACTATAATAAAAAGCCTTCCTTTTATATGCATTGGTTAAAAAAAAAAAACACACTTTAAAAACGTGCGTGTCTTGCAGAACCAGTCAAAATGTGGCACATTGTCCCAGGATGTGGGACACGAAGACGAGGAATAAAATTACTGTGTGGTCCCACATAAAGAGGGACAAACATTTCTCATCATTCAGATTTCAGTGAAACATGGAGAGAAGTTATCTGCCGATACCGATACGAATCTGATCTTTAAAAAAAAATAAAATTAAATAATTGATTTCAAATGCCTGGATACATCTTACATACATCAACAGTCTCTCACACAACAAAATCAAAATCTTTTAGTTGTCCCACGTACAAGACTAAGAACCAGGGAGGGGCAGAGCTTTTCAGGCAGTGGCACCAAAGCTCTGGAACTGTTTACTACTCCAGCTCCATTAAGCTGACTCTGTGGCATCTTAAAAAAACAGTTGAAAACCTTTCTGTTTAACCAGGTTTTCTGTTGACTTTATTCTTTTTCTTTTAACATGGTAATGTTAATATGTTTTTAACATGGTGTTTTATCTGGGTTTTTTTTATATTGTTTTAATTATTGTACAGTGCTTTGTGACTTTTTGTCTGTGAAAAGCACTAAATAAACAAACTTTACTTACTTACAACAATCACTCGATCACCTGAATCCTGTTGCTCCTACAGTGGTGTGAAAAAGTGTTTGCCCCCTTCCTCATTTCCTGTTTTTTTGCATGTTTGTCACACTTACGTGTTTCGGAACATCAAACCAATTTA
>JASGAU010382993.1:0-27198 GCA_030220045.1 Australoheros facetus
GGAGCCAGTTGAGGTGGCTCGGGCATCTGATTAGGATGCCTCCTGGGCGCCTCTTGGGTGAGGTGTTCCGGGCATGTCCCACCGGGAGGAGGCCCCGTGGCAGACCCAGGACACGCTGGAGAGATTATATCTTTCGGCTGGCCTGGGAACGTCTTGGGGTCCCCCCAGATGAGCTGGAGGAGGTGCCTGAGGAGAGGGAAGCCTGGGCTTCTCTGCTTAGGCTGCTGCCCCCGCGACCCGGCCCCGGATAAGTGGAAGAGAATGGATGGATGGATGGATATTGGGGTGAGATCTGGGACAGTTTAGTTTGCTAACCTGATTCACGGCTTGTAAACGGTTTGTTTTAATCTTTTTAGCTTAGGGCCGGATGAGATGGAAATCTTGCTTCAGTTCATGTACGGAGCCATTGTGGATCTGCCCAGCGGAGCCAGCGCCAGGTACTGTATGTGAACAAAACCGGCTGTGCCAAATGAACAGCAGCAGAAGCTGACCTGGATGTGGTGTCTGTTGCCCCGCAGTCAGGTGGTGCTGGCTGCAGACATGTTGGGTTTGGAGGGGCTGAAAGATGTAGTGGAGATGGTTCTGACCCGAGACTACTGCCGCTTCTTCCCCAAGGTCAGCTGTTCACAAGCACAGACTCATGAATGAGGTTCAAGTTTGATTTTTCAAACACACAGAAAAAATATCCACACTTATTTTCAGGATTATTCTCCCATGTTAGCACAGCGAGGAAAAGTTAAGCTCTGATTATTGATACACGATCAAACGGTCTCCAACGTCCTGATCAGAGTCCTCAGTCTCAGTTCCTGCCTGTTTGCTGCTTGATGTGTTTGTTTCTCTCATTTTACAAACCAATGAAGTTAAAAAGGACCCAAAACAAATGTTTAGAAAAGAAACTGAAATCTGCTTCAAATTTACACATTTATTATTATTATTAAGCCACTTTAAAACGATGCGTAAATACAACTGGACCTGATGCTACCATGTAGCTGCCATGGCCTGTGTACCTGGGCTTTATACCGATGTACAAATGCAGGGTTTTTGTTGCTTAAGCTAAAGGAGTAGCTTTTGTACATGTAGTACATAGAGTACTACATTTTTACTGAGGTTGTGGTTACTGTCTCCATACATCTGCATGTCCTCAGCATGCAGCAAACCTCCTGGACTGCATCTCTGTCTCATAGGTGCAGTTCAAACGTGGGAATTCAGAGCCAGAAAATAACGAGTGTGATCTGAAAACATCTTTGGTGCTTCGAACAAATGCTTGTGCCTAACACTGTTTGGGTTTGCCGGCGTGCTCAGTGTGCAGCTTTTTGTTAGCCTGTGTCTGTACTGTGTGCTTCTGTGTGAAAACATGACATATCCTCTTATTGGTTGTTTTCTTGTGTGCTTGCAGCCGGCCGATGGGGTTCAGAGAACAGTCCTCGAGTGCCTCTCCATCACGCACGCCTTAGGCCTTCAAAACCTCCACATGCAGTGTAAGCGGTAAGTTTCTGCACTCAGCGCTGTTTGGGCAGTTTAACAAGACTCCCACACCTTTTGGAAACTGTCTTACAGCTTAAAAATGCATAACACACTCATAAAGGTGCAGAAAATGGCACTACGTTTTGTTCACGTGGCCTAGAGTTAGAATTTTTGTCAGACTCACTTAAAAATGCACAAACACTCACTGCCTGACAGCATGCTGCCGCCTCGATTCAGGAAGCTCCGCCTCTCGCTGCTCCAGAAGCAGCCTGTGGGTCATACTCAGGCGTTAGTAAGTGGGTGTGGCTCATAATGGAAACAGCTTTAATTAGAAACAGGTCTTTGAGCATATTGGGATCAGAAAAGAATAAAAGTAATATATAAGTTTATATATTTGATTGATTGCATTCTGCTTCTGTTCAGCATTTATTTAACATTTATTGCACATTTCCGTCCGTGATCAGACTGCCATAAAAACATCTTAGAAAAACGACGGTCTCATCGCATCGCTCTAAAAAATGGAGCGCTGCTTCTTCTCGGCCTCGTCTCGGTGGAGCCGGTGCAGGTGTTTAAGTCCAGAGCAGTAAAACACCCGTTTAGACTGTTTCACTGTGGCATTGATCCGCTCTGGTCTCATTCCCACTCCTGTTCCTTTTATACAGCCTCTGTTACTGCCCAAACTCTCAAACCTGGACTTTTTTCCATCCACTGTGAAATGCTGTCTCAGCTCAGCAACAAGCCTTCGGCTTTGTCTTTTCTCCTGAGACGCTGCTCTGCTGGTTTGAGACTTCTAAATAAAGTCATTCTTTATTTAGCACGTTCTTTTTCTGTGATGTTTATTTTCTGTTTCGATCACCCGATGCTGTCTTCACTTCTGGTGTTTCTGACTGAGCTGTGCCTGCGACTCATCCGGCTCCTATAACGTCTTTTTGAGCACCGCCCTCTTCGAACCTTCGCCCAGCCTGATGCTGAGAAAGGCCTTCTTTGCTCAGTACAGCAGTTTGACATGTTTACCGATGTTATAAGTGCTAATGCAGTATTCATCACTCTGCCTTTAGACCTGCAGGATGAGAATTATCTGGGGACCTGGGGTAATTTATAATTATTGTGAACACCACCTACCATATTTCATCACAGGTCTTTTGATATTAGTGCTGTGTTAACTGACACATGAGGATTTACATTTCTCGTTCCAATGCCGTGTTTCCCGTGTCGGAGCGTCTCGTGCTCGCTCATTTGTTCTTTTCCGATGCCACAGTAAATACGTTTACTCTAACAACCCTCGGATGAGGCGGTCGCATCATCATGAGACCCGAGCGCTGCTGCAGTGGAAGGATGCAGCTCAAAGAGAGTTAGCACAGTCAGGAGCACTAATTAGTTTGGCTTGACTGCTGACCTACAAACAGTGCAGAGTCCAAAGTATTTCTGCTTTATCATGCGTGCCATAGCCTCTTCTGTCATTCACATTTGTGTAAAAATTGCAGCATTACGGGACAGTGTTACAGATTTATATCCTCCACATGCAAACCTCATCTAAGTCTTCTTTCAGTTTCCTTTTCGGTTCATTTGCATGCTCACGACCTCATTTTTCCCCACTTCGAGTTGTCTTGTCGCAGCTGATACTACTGCACACTGTGGTGCTGCACTCTGCAGTGAGCGGGCAAGAAGTGTGTGAATGTAGGTCAGGGGAATCGGATGTGTTGAGGAAGGCTGTGAGCTGGCTGTGATGGTTCTTATTTGAAGTGGTGAGTGGGTGTGGGTGTGTAGATGTAGGTTGCGGGGAGGGGGTGCCCTGTCCTCTCTCCTGAGTCTGATGAGTCACGAGACTGTGATGGTGCAGCAGGCAGCGCCGTTCTGTGCAGCGGTGCATTGCCAAGCTTCTCACGCTCATTCATTTCTTTGTTACCTCAAGCAAAGTTGTGCCGGCTGATACTCAGAGCCTCGGGGCTTTTTAGTGGGAATAAATGACAAAATTGCTGAACTGAACATTAACCATCCTCTTAATGTCTAATATATATTTTCAGATGGGTTTCAGAGCATTTCGTGAAAGCCTGGTGTGAGAGAAACTTCTCCCTGTTGCCTCCTGAGCTCCACAGAGCCTGCCTAACAGCTGTAACTGAAACAATGGTGAGTCTGTCCCTACCAGAGTCATCAGCTGTAATTATTCATATAACAGCACAAATATCATGAAGATGCTCAACAGTGTTTTTCCACAGGAAGGAAATTTGAGCGTGATCTAATTAAAGAGGACCTTAATTAAATTCTCAGTTATTAATGGCAGGCTGATTGAGAAATATGATGCAGATGCAGACAGATGGGGAGTGATCCAGTCTTTTTATTGACAGCTGAGTCATGAGCCTGTCTTGCATCGCCCCAAAGGAGGTGGTGTGCATCCTGTGAGAGAAGAAAAACAGTCCAACTATTGCTCACGCTTGCCAAGTACTGAGATTCTGTGCTGGCCAAGAGCGGTTGTACAACGTGGGGGAATCCCTCCATTGATCAATAGGTCCTGGGCAGGAGGAAAAGAGTGGTTTTATATAGAGTTGTACTCATTTGACTTCAATTTGTGTTCTCATGTAGAGAGAGTTTCTTTAGCTGATAGATGTTCCCATGCAGACTGTGCAGAACGCAGTAACCACGCTCTGTGGCACCGAGCAGCTGATTGGCAGTCTCCCTGAGGTCAAGTGGGCCCAGCAGGTGAGGAGCCTGGCCACAGAGCTGCAGGACGAGAGTCTGCGGGTCATTGTGCAGCACTTTCCCAAAGTCACCCACACTCAGGCTTTCAAGGACCTTCGCATAGTGAGTCGGTGAAGTCGCCGTGCAAATGCACTTTGATTTATTGTGATGACCTGGAAATATAATAAGCAGCAGTCCCCATGTTTATCCATGTGTCTGTGTTACAGAGGGAAGAGTTTACTAGAGAGCCCACTCTGCTAAGGAAGCTTTGTTCAGCCATCAGGGAAGGTGTGACGGTGGATAACTGCTGTGACCTTTTCACTGCTGTGCACTTCCTGTGTGGAGATGACTTTGAGGAGGATTTTTGCACAGAACGGCGGGGGCAACAAACAGAGGAGGTGAAATGAAGCAGAATCCTGTTATATCATCATTGTGTGACATCTGTGTAGTGCACTTAAGTCCATGTGGGGCTGTAATCACCCAGGAACCAGGAAATTGGCAGTTTTTTTTGTTGGCAGGTCCAAATCATGTTCATGCTCATATTTATTGACTACAGATGTGTCCAACTAGTTGTCAACACAAATGCTAATCAGTTAAACCAGCAACATTATAGGAGGAATTTAGTTTAGCTAAATATTCTAATGTACTCAGCTGTTGCTTCTAGTATGTTTCCTAGCCACTCTAGTGGCAGGTAACAGCAACCCTCGTAAGCTAGCAAGGTGGAAACTGAGACAGTGAGATGGATCGCAGCCCCACGAGCCCTCGTGTTACTCCAGGATGCTAACAGGAAGTAAACGTACGCAATCAGAGCAGTACTTAAACGCTTTCTGGATGCTAATCTGCAGGTGAAGAAGGCTGCTGTTGATAACACTGCTAATGTTTGCTAACATGCTGTTATTGGTTGAATGGTTACTGATGAACATGATTTATGATGAGCTCTTTATTACACCCCCTGTCATCAAACTGAGCCGTCTTTTTTTTTCTCCTCAGTTTAATTGGGTTTGAAATCAGTTGTCAGAAACGTCCCCAGTGTTCACTGTCAGAGAGTCAGTGCTTCAGTCACTAACACCTGTGACCTTTCCTGCCTGGTGCACGTGCATGCACTCCCAGTAGCTCTTGAAGCTGAATTCTGGAGGCCTCTCAGTTTGAGGGATAGAAACTGAGGGACCTTTTGACCTTGACAGCTTTGGTTTAAATCTGGTAGCATTTTTATTTTTTTGAAAGCTCCATATCTGTCATTCGGTAGAGAATGTGGAAAAACATACAGGCTTATTATCACAGGAACTCTGTCCACGCAGAACCGGTCTCATCCAGGGACCTGGGAGCAATAATTCACCAAAGACAGACGTCTTCCAATCTTCATCCTATGTGGGGGTTTTTTTTCCTTTGCGCAGTTTTTGTGATCTGCACATTTTCTTCTTCTTTTCCCCTGCAGGGTTATATACTACAGCTTAACTATAGGAGCTGCACTGGTGATTACACATGAAACTTTGCACAGTGTTCAGGGAGGACTCATCTCACTATACAGCAGGAAATACAGATGAAATATCTTGAAGCACAATCAGAGGGAACCTGGAATATTTGGATGTCTTTAAGCAGTTATTAAAATTAGTCCAAAGTCTGTGGATAGAGACCACAGATGTCAGTTAGTGTGAGCTAAGCACAGACCTTTGTAGACGGTCTTAATCCTGTGACTCTTGGGCTTTTGGTGAAAAATTTTACTTTTTACTTACTTTTTAATTATAGACATAACAAATATTCATGGGATTTAGATGCACATGACCTTCACATCTATTACAAATTACTAGAGGTCCCCTCGTAATACGGTTTCTCTGCAAAGAGGGCTTAAATGGAAAAAAGGTGCTCTGTGATTCTGATAAATATATATGGTGATATGTAATGTGTCACTATGTTGTTAAACAGACTAATGAAACCATGCGAGCGGGAAAGTTAAGCCTGTGACTTTCAGGAGAAAGTGACCTGGCTGCACAAGTTAAAGCACATAACCCCTCTAAATACTGTACAGTATGGCACAGTGGATTAAGGCGGGGGAGACTGTGACGTGTAGCCTTCGCTAATCTGCCCGTGTGTCTGCCAGAGAAGGGTGTGTGTTGTGGGTAAGGCGGAAGCGGTGGAGATCGCTCCTCCCTACTTTTCCAGCCTTGTTTTTTAGAATCAGGCGAGGAAACGGGAGTGTCCGCATCAGCCCGTGACATCACAGCTTTCACTCAAGTAGATTCTGCAACAGAGGGGGGGGAGAGGGGCAGATACAGTGAGCAGAGGGAGGGGTATTTGTTGCCATGGAAAAGGGTTCTTGAAGCAGCTGCTGATTCGCTTGTGCTTTAGCGCACCCCTTCCATTCTTCTCCTCCCTCTCCTCTGTATTACCGCCAGCCGTTCAGGCGAGAGATCTGTGCGCTCCGCGGGCGGCTCTGGACCTTCCTGCTTCAGACCTTTTACGCAGTTCGCCACACGCAGGGATGGGAGACTCTGTCATCCAAGCACAGAGAGAGGATACTGGCAGGTAAAGATTTATGTTCTATTTATGAGGCCTTTTATTTCCAGTCACACAGAAGGTATACTGCGGTGTGTGCTTTTTCTCCCCTCTCTCCCTCACCCAGACGAGTGGTTCTGCATCATTAGAGAGGAACCAAAGCCCAGAGGCATATTCTGTCGGCTGGTTTAACACTTCTTTCTGCACTGTGGCCGCAGCTGACTTATTTATTGTCTAGCTGGAGCTTTCTTCTACACATTAAGCTGGATTTTAACAGTGTTTGGCAGATGTGTGCACACCAATGTAGTAAAGGCAGCAGATGCGCCATGCTTGTTTTTTTAATGGGTGTGAATGAAAAGCTGGATTCCTGTTTTTTTGGGGGGTTTTTTTTCCAGTCTGCACTGCTTTGCACGTACTAATAATTCACTGCTTCCTTAGTGTTGCACTAGAAACGTGTTGAAATGCACTGCATGAATAATGTATTTGGCTGGTATCGCTGTGCGCTTATTACTGCTACAGTTCTTGCCAGTGTAATCAGAATCCAGGTCTCTCGTGCAAATACAACAAATGCACTTTTAGTTTTAAGTAAATTTCACTGCTTTAACATTTATTAATATTAGAGATGAATATTTTATTGTAATAAGTAGAGAAATGGCCATGCTGTGTCTGAAAGGGTGCTGACCCATCAGCCCACTGCTTTAATGTGTTTCCTTGGTGGTAAACACGGGGTGGAAACAGGAATTTATGAATGAAAAGGACGGCTCTGCTCAGCTAATGAAGGAGACAGCAGCATATAAAATAAAATGAAATCAGTTCCTCTTTTTTCATCTGTTACGCTCACATTTCAATCATTTGTTTTGCAGGCGAAATGCTGATTGTCTTATTGAAATGATCTCGATTTCATCCTGTTTTGATAGATGCGATTGATAAAGGGGACAGTCGAAGACTTGGAAAAAAGCCTGTGTTCACTAGCTCACAGGTAATATTATTAAACAGTGTCTCCTCATTATTGTTGATTGTATCTGTTATTAATTAAGTTGTGACCTCCGTCAGTCTGTGTCAGATCTCACAAAGACGTTACTGGAAACGAGCACAGTGTGAAACGAGTGCAGAGGTGAAGATGAGATGAGCCTGGATGAGGGTCGTGATAGTAGGCACGACTGGTTAGGAGTAGTAGAGCTCGTTAAGATTATTTAGGAGGTGGTTCGAAGCAGAGGGAAAAGCCGCTGGGATAAACAGATTTCACAGGTTAGCTCTGACTGCAGGGTGCTCAGCAGGTTTATAGATCTCAGAGATGATAGATGGCATCATATCTGATGGTATGCTCCAATGGTCTGTAGGAAACTCGTCTAATATGATTCACTTTCTTAAGGCGCTGCTCTATTTTGTTGCTTATTAATTCGCTTCAGTAATACTGTTATGTAAGTAATGTCCTTATTTTTTTCCTACAGTCAAGGGCTATAAAATGCCCTTCATCTGCACCTGAGAGTCCCTCTTTTCATAGGACCCAGCGGGTGTCTGCAAGCAGAAATTCTTCCTCTCGTAGTGCTGCATCAGCCATGAAGTCTGATGGACTAGGGGCAGCTAACAAACCAGGGGATGGTCAAACATCCAAGGTAAAGAATGTGAAGAAACCAGCAGACAGGAGTGTAGCAGCAAAAGCAAAGACCGCATCAGCTGTGGCGCCGGTCGTCAATGGCACGGGAGCTGCAGCCAGACGTGATATATCCAGTGCCAATGGCCCCAGAAGCTCTCCTGGGGCTAAAGAGCACGAGAAGAAACCAAATCCAGGTGCGAGGCCTAAAAGCTCCCCCCCGAGCGGCTCATCTGCGAGCCAAACGGCAGTAACGAAGCCTCAGAAGAGCTCAGCAGGAAAGGCCGACAACACAGCTGGCACCACCCAAGCCCAGCCCAACGCTTCATCCACATCAGGCAGTGCCTCGCCGGAGAACGGTGCCAGCAGCCCTCGCAATGGCTCCCACTCTGTTCCAGGTTCGCACTTTATTACTATGTAGTACACCACGGCAGCCAGGCTGAGGTCTCAGTGAGCCAGCTCCAGGGATAAAACTGTAGCTGAATTATGAAAGGACCTGGAGACTATTTAGTATGATCAATGTGATGTTGAGGTCAGGAGGGATTCGGCGGAAGACGAGGGCAGTGTCATGTATGAATGTTGATTGGTGAGGAACCAAAGTGAACGTCCTTGGCAACAAAACAGCAGAGGTCAAAGCCCTTTGCAGCTGTCACTCAGGGTGGTGTGACTGATTACTCTGAGCTTCTGTACTGACTGTGGCTTTAGAGACGTGCCACAAATCCCACGATATCAGTGTTCACAACTCAGTTGGGCCTCAGCTGGTACAAGAGCAGCATGTGTCCCTGTGCACCACCCTGAAAGCAACTGTCTGTAACGTGAGCTCGAACACTGCGAGGGCAGCACACTAGGCCACACTGTCCCTGTGCGCCTTTTAAACACATTGATAGAGGGATGAATATGTTGGAATCAGTGTTGTTAAAATTGTCTCAGAAACTTGTGTTTGCAGCCATTCTGCATGTGATCCATGTTCTTTGTTTCAGGTGCAAAGCCCAAACATCAGGCCAAGGCAGTGACCAAGTCCCCAGTGACAAAAGCTCCTCAGAAATCAGATGCAACAAAGACTAGCAGGTGGGTTTAACCCTGAGCAGCGCAGCACTTACATATTAATGTATTCAATCAAATCTACCCCTCAGAGTTTCCCATTGGTGGACTCAGTTTCAAATGAGGTTTTAAAGTGGTTAATGGGCTGGAAGTTGTATTTGGCTTTGCTGCTATAACTGAGCACTCGGAGCACTTTTTACTACAGGCTTCTTTCACCCAGTCACACACGTGCACACAACACTTAAATGTGTCTTTACATGCACAAAGAAACTCGCTCTCCCGTGGACGCGTATGGAGCGATTTGGTCCCAAGGACATTTAGGCACGCACACGGGGATTGAACCACCAACCTCACAGCAGATGACCCACTCTACCTCCCTAGCCACAGCCACCCTTTCTTTCCTTTTGCCTTTTGGTTGCTAATAACAGAAAAGTCTAATAAACAAAACTCCCGTGTAGCTTTAATTTCTGTGACCAAAAAAAACAAGAATAAAAAATAATTAATAGTGTAATAATAACAAAAATGATTGCTTTAATCTTTAACTAGTATTTCTGGTGCCAGCCAGCACATCAAGGTATAAACGTCTACCCGTCCACTCGCACACGTCCCCGATTACTAACAATAACGAGTCTGCCACTGGCAAAGTATCGGAAATATATCAGGAGGACAGAAACAGCCCAAATCCAGAGTGTTGGAATTTGGTGTTCATGAATAATAAAGACAGTAAAATCAAAAATACATCCAGCGGACACTGTTTCATGTTACACTGCAGCAGACTGGAGCTCATTGGTTTAAAGCAGTCAGTGTGTAGAAACCAACAGGCGTGAAATGCTTAGTAATGTAAATGTAGGGCAATTAAGACGTGCTGCAGCACACCATCCCCTGATTTATTCTTTTTTTGGGTCACATGTTTCTGTGAGGAGGATAAAAGCCGCTGTGTACTTTATTCTGACAGGCTTATTATGTGCCCTTCAAAGGTGTTAAAAATATCCGTTTCACAGTCAGCATCATCCAAAGTCTGCATCTCAAGGGAGCGCATTAATATTTCACTGTCTCCCCCAGAAAGCAACCAATAAATCTTTTTTTCTCTTTGCAGCCAGTGAACTTCTGATCAATATCTTTGTTGCATTATCGGGTCAGCTTTTCTGGTTTTGTAGTAATTTTGTGTCTGGGCGTGGGGACTGGATAACGCTCAGTTCTCCTCTAACATTAATTTTTGTGCGAAAACGGATGATTTGTTAATTTTTTTTATGCTGTCAGCAGTCCTGACCGTTGAAAGCAGCTCCTGTAAACCGCTGAGGTGTCAGAAATGTTTGGGCCTGAGTGCGCAGCAGGTCTTAGACTGTGACTGTGTTTGTGTTCCTTGTGTTATAATCCAGGAGAAACGTCCTTCACAACGACACAAGTAACCAGTTAATGTTCCTCGTATTTATAGTCGGCTCATGTCTCAGAAGCTTGGATCAAATCAGAGAAACAACATTGCTGCCCCCTGCTGGTGTTAAATAGGAATTCATGATTCTCTTCAACCCTTCTTGTAAATGTTTTTATGATGTTTGTCAGAAGTGTTAATTAAATGGGATGTTTAATGGGTAAAAATCATTTGTTGTTTTTATTGCTTTCATCAGTCCATCCAAAAAGGAAAGTGTGAGAGAAACGAGCAAAGTAAAGACCGGTGCAGAAGAGAAAGTGACCACTGCAGCCAGAGCAGACGCCAAGGGAAGGAGCACACCGGACCGCCACGGTGAAGCTTTAAAAATCCTCTTTATTTGTCTGTCTTACAATAAACTTTGCAGAGCATTAATGTCCTTTTTTTTTTTTTACTTTAAGTCTCCAAACATGGATCCTCCATGAAAAAAACTGCTTCTCCCAGGAAAGAAGATAGCAAAGATGCACCAAAACCATCAGCATCAGATAAAACAGTTAGTGAAGCTCCTAAAAAGAAGATCACGAAACCCGTTTCAGCCACTGGAGTCTCGGCTAAATCCAGTGTGAAACCAGCAAAAGCCTCCTCAGCTCCTTCCAGGCAATCCTCAGCAGTAGCTGCCAAGTCTGGATCAAAGCCAAAAAGTAGTACAGATCTATCTACAGAGAAATCTTCATCAAAAGCTGCAGGAACCTCCAAAACCTCCACCGCTGCTGCTGCTTCTGCCTCCAAGCCATCAGAACCTAAAGGAAAGGCGGCAGTGGATGGTAAAAAGCCAGACTGCGAAACAGAGCTGGGCCCAAACGAGGGCTCTGGAGATGCTGTTCAACAAAAAGGTCTTGCACAGTTAGTGCCCTGTGTTCAGCCTGCAGCACACACTCAACAGCCAACAAGCCAGGATGGAGGAGAGCCACTTCATGTAGAATCGAGCCCCAAGCAGAGTCTCCAGAAGACTGCAGTACAGCTGGAAAACACTGCTGGTGCACGAGACAAGACCAGAGATGGACCAGCAGCTAAAAACAGCCCTCATGTCAGTTCTCCTAAAGCAGATGTTTGCAAACAAACTGAAGGGAATAAAGCGAAACAGCCTCAAAGCAATGTCATCCCAGCTCACATCAGCGGGGAAGTTCATGAGGTCAGCTCGCCAAATTCCCCACGAGACACTGAACGCCCCGTAGATACTCCCTGCAGCGCGGGAAGCACCGAAACTCCAGTAGAGGATTCTTGGAGCGGCATCCACCATCAGGTCAGCCCAGGATCCGAGACCGGCAGCACGCACACCACTTCTTCTGACGACATCAAGCCCCGCTCGGAGGACTACGATGCGGGGGGGTCACAGGATGACGACTGCTCCAACGATAGAGGCGTGTCCAAGTGCGGCACCATGCGCTGCCATGACTTCTTAGGTCGCAGCAGCAGTGACACCAGCACGCCAGAAGAGTTGAAGATGTATGAAGGTGGGGCGGGGCTGAGAGTGGAGGTCCGCCTGCGTGGGAGGGAAGCTGAGACCACCAGTGAGGAGGAGGGAGTAAGGCAGCGCCCTCGTTCCTGGTTGCAAAGAGATGAGGTGCCAGTGGAGGAGGAGCACTCAGAAGTTGAGGCCACTGTGACTGTAAAAAGCGTCCATGACCACCAGCTCTTCTCCTCTGAGGAGGAAGAGGAAGATGATGACGAAGAGGAAACCGAAGACGAGAGGTCAGAAGTCGAAGTGATTCCGGGTCAGGGTTCGGTGCCGCCGACCGAACCTTCACCACACTTTCAGGGCATCGTCAACCTGGCTTTCGACGATGAAGGTGTGGAGCAGGAGAACGACCAGCCCGACTACCCGTCCACTTCCAACTTCCGCCGGTCGGTGCTGCTTTCGGTTGACGAGTGCGAGGAGTTGGGCTCAGAGGAGGGCGGCCTCCAAACGCCGCCCCAGCATCCAGATGATACGGCGACTCCTTGTGATGTTTTTGAGAATGACACTTCAGCTCCTCAGTTCAGTTGCGCCCCTTCGAGTGACCAACAGAACCACCTGCCACATCGTGGTGAACACACAGGTACGAAGCACAAAAACCCCGAGGAGCAACGGGAAGAAAAATCTGTATTCCTTACAGAGATCCAGGACACCACTCAGGAGGAGGAAAATCACATCCAGGTGGACAGAGCGAAGTCCAGCGGTCCTCCCCTGGACTCTGACTGCAGAGACACGCCTCCCCAGGAGCGCCCATGCCACCTGGATCTGCGCCACACTGAACAGTACAATGGAGGGATGAGCAAAAATTACACCAATCCTTCAGAAAGCAAGAAAGCTGATTTACATCTAGACTTAAATGAGTCTCAGCTGACAGGGGACTCTCCTGTACATGCTGCACAATCTCCAGCAGGTAATGTATGATCTTCGGACCCTTCCTAGACCCCAAATCCAAACCCATCTTATCCCCCCAATCTCCATCAGTGAAGGTATGTTTTACCCCCACAGGTTTCACTCTTATACTTTTATTCCTTGAGCTTACCTACTTCCAGTACGTACCTTACCCCACCTTCAGAAAAAAAAGCATATTACTAGTTTAGTAACTAGTAACAAATAAAAGTTCAAACAAAATCTGTAGTCTTAATTCTTTAATAGTTAAAAACACTGATCTCATCTCAGCCTGTTGATTGTACAGCTGTTGTAAATTTGAATTTGCAGCATCAGCATCCTTTTACAGATGGAAATTGGTCTCATCACAACTGTACATCTTTAAACAACTGAACTACCTTTTAGTCTGAGGCGCGTCGGCCCAGACTCAGTTTACACATCAAAGGGATAAAAACAGTGTACATTTCATTTAGATCACAAAATTGTATTTGTCTAAAAAAATCCGCCTTGTTTCTGACGAGGCTTGTGACATAGTTTTATCAATGCACTTTTATGTACATAAAAAAAGCTTTTTGATAATTTGTCATTTCTTTTATGCAGTGGACGAGTCTTTGGCCATTTTAAGCCATAGATCATTTGAAATAGGTGAAGGTGCTATATACAGCATTTTAATATCAGTGTCTCGGTTCATTTTAGTTTGTTGGTTACTTGTACACTAAAAGCATTGATTTGATCGTGCTAGTAATCCAGATGTGTCTCATGAAGACACTGCCTGAGAGCACAGATACAGGATATGGAAAACATGTGCTGCCACCGTACATGTTTTCCTGTCTTGGTTTTTCTGGCGACGTGTTCTTAGGATAAGTATGTTTGGCTCTCGAAGCATTTTTGAGAAACACCAATTGCACTGTAGCACGACGGCACACTGCTCAGCTTTGTTTACATGGAGCCTATTCTATAGATTTCTGTTCTAACATTTTGGCATTTCTCACTCATTTTGGTTCAGTTGGGGGGGGGCCTTTTCAGAAATCCATCAGCAGAAGAACTGGACCATGTAAACGATTTAACTCCATTACTTTCTGGCTGCATCCTTTCTGTCTTTACGTAAATGTGTGTGAACCTCCGGGGCTGAAATTTTAGGCCAGCGTGGAAGTGTGTAGTTCCTCTGATAATACCCACCTGAGGCCGGCTCCAAGGTCGGCTCCATCAGCTCCCGTGTGTCACTGCCCGACCTCAGCCATGAAAAGAACACGTTTACAGCCTGGTTTCTATCAGCAGTTTCTGTGTGAGTCCGATTTCTGTTACTTAGCACTACCAGCAGGTGTCTCTGACTCTGAGCACCTGTACAGCTGCTAACCAAGCTAACTAGCATTAGCTGCTGACTTGGTGCTCCAACTTCTTGTCTAAACATGGTTACGTGTGGCTCCAGAAACAATCAACCACAATGCTAATGCTGAGCCTTCAAAATGCAGTAAGTCCGTTAACCAACAGGTGGCGTTTTATTACAGTCTATGCTTTCGAGCTCAGCTGTTCCCCTGCAGGGTCATTTTTATATACAATACAAACACTTAGTGCAACATAGTAACAGAGTCTAACGAACAGCCAGATTTCCATCTTCAGCGTCGGGATCACGTTTGGAAAGATTCACGTGTTGATTCACGTTTGTGGGTGTCACAAAGTTACCACATGTAAACATCAGACTGTAATAAAACATGCTCCATGTCTTATTACATGTAAACAGATTACCCCCAACCTGCAGGAAAACGTGTGCATGTAACTGCTTTTTTCGCAGTTTTTATACTAATAGATGATTTTTTTTTGTTGGTGTTAAAATGCTACATGTAGCACCTTTACAAAACTGTAATCAGGTAAATTACTTGTTTTGTTTTGTTTTTCCTTCCAAATATCTGGAAAGTGACTACCTGACATAAAAAGTCCAAATATAGAAAATGTTTGTACAAAGTAGACGACACCAAACCGCCACTGCTGCTCCGACACGATTGTTATACCGGGAAGCGTTCTCCTCGCTTCTCTGTTTCTCTTGATTTGTATCCAAGATTGTACCACAGTTTGGTTTTTTTTTGTTTAATTTTTTTCATTTTGCACTGTGCACATGCATGCTGTTGTTAAACTTACTTTGTCATTCCCCAACACCATCCTTTATTTATGTGTATGTTTTTATTTTTCCCATTCCCTTCCGTCTTGCCCAGTAGACCTGTGTGTAGATGCGTAGGGTCCATCTTTTAAGGGAGCAGTTTTGTTGTCTGTATGCTTCTGTTCAGCAGGTTTTGTGTAGTGTCAGTAGCCTCCTCTGTAACGTATGTGACGTGTGTCTAGAGCGGCCTTCGTGGTTCTGCCACGTCTCTCTTTTTTCACTATCGCAGTCAGAAAACGAAGTCCTGCTGCACCACTTCACAGGGTCTGTCCCTATGCAAACGTGGAATCTTTTGTGATTATTCATTTTTTGCCATTTTGTAATTTGTTAAAAATACAGAAGACAAAGAATGTCTAAAGAAACACGGTGGTGTGCCATCTTTTGTGCTACTAAGTAAAAGCGTTGTTGCTCGCATTTCGGTTTCTGTGACAGTATTTAGGTCTGTTTATTACGTCTGCCTGCACGTGACTCTCAAAGCATATCACTGTTACTTTGTGGCAAATGCACAGCTCACTGGTGCTGGCAGTGCATGGCTTACTTTGTTTGAGCAGGTGGATAAAGAGATGCATCCAGCAAAGCAAACCTCTGTACATTACCTTTAAAGCAGCTGTCTGCCCTGTGACATGCATATCTAACGTGACGTTTGGAACGTAACATCTGCTGATAATCTTATGTGATCATCAGTATCACGGCTTTCCCGCTGTGTTGTCCTCACCCGACGTCATTATAGACTTTTTTTCTTTAAAGGGAGCAGTTGCATTAAGGGTAAACCTTCCGTCATGTTTTTTATTTTAGTCTCTGAAATGAGTAAAGACCTGTGCAGGAGTGATTCAGTTTGTCACTGTGCAGTATTGTCAATTGTTTTTAGGGGACATTGGTTGTGACAGATTGGATCAAAGCTGCACACATGACCGCCGGCCATCCAAAGCCCTCTCCCCCATTTACGAGATGGATGTGGGGGAAGCCTTTGAGCACTTTTCGGACAAGGATAGGAATGTTAAACAGCAAGCAGAGGAAGAAAAGCAAACAGGGGATAAAAGCAGTGATTTTGCCGAGCGGGACTGGAGCCTGCTCAGGCAGCTCCTGTCGGACCACGCGTCTAATCTGGGCGTCATAAACCCCGTACCTGAGGAGCTCAACCTGGCCCAGTATCTTATCAAGCAGACTCTGTCTCTGTCATGTGACTGTCTGGACTCGCAGGCCTTTCTGTCCCCAGAAAAAGAGACCTTCAAACGGTGGGCGGAGCTCATCTCGCCCATGGAGGACTCCTCCACTAGCATCACTGTGACCAGCTTCTCCCCAGAAGATGCTGCTTCTCCACAGGGAGAGTGGACCATCGTGGAACTGGAGACACATCACTGACTTCAGAGGAGACGCTGCCAGATTCGACGCCTTCTGTTTGAGCTGAAAGTCGTTGATTTTGTCTTAATTTATTATAATTTATAATCTCATTCTGTCTGTCTTTATGGCTGGTCTCTTTTGTTGGACTCTTTATCTGCATTCCCCATTATGCCCTCACTGGGCTGACACAAACGGGCCGTTATGCATGCGGACATTTTTGTATGTTTGACTGTTTCATTGGTGTTGCTTCCGAAAATCTAGAAAAGAATAAGGGTCAGAAAAATGTTTCCTTTTCAGAAATATCCTCTGTTGACAGTCGTCTATATGGACTGCATTTCTTAAAGAATAATATTAGCCTCCAGGCTTGCATTTAGTGTCATATTAACAATAAAAGTTTGTGTTTCTGAAAAGATGTGCAGATGCTGTCATTTGTTTTGATGTTAACTCGTTTCCGGGGGTTTTCCTCATACCAAAGTCATGAGTGCTTGCACACAACAAACTTTACATTTTATTATTATACACGGTCAGGATTTAGGTTTACTGAGGGGTTTGCATACACGGATTATTTAGAAGCTGGTTTATAGATTTTTTTTTTTTTTTAATTCTGGTTATTGACATTATTTTCTGATTTATGGAGTGAAACTAAGAGGAAATATCCTCTATAAAAACATTTACTTGCATATGTCAGCACAATAAAACATTTTGAACTTGGATTTATCAAATTTTAATATTTAAGTTCTGGAAATCTGTGCAAAATGATGCATATTCTTTAAACTTTAAAAAGTATGTTAATGCATGTAATCTGAGATATTTTAGTGGTAATATGAAGTAGTTTTACCCAAGTCACATGTACTGATTCACCGGTGAGTCAAACCTTTTGTATAATGGCTTCATACAGATAATTGACAAGCTGATAATACACAGCAAAATACAATACGCACCTAAAATACATTTACAAGACAAAACAGTATTTAAAATGGTGTATAATTACACTAACACTATAGCAGAACAAAATGCAATAATGTTGGTTAGAAAAATGAAATGCAATTAAAATTAATTACAGAAGTTTACCTTAATTTTTAGGTTATTTTGGGAATGTTTTTATGGATTTATATATTAAAATAATCTTTTTATGAATGAAGAGAGCGTTAGGTTTGACTGCAGCGCCCTCTGGCGGCGGCTCAATCCTGCAGGAACGGTTTGGCGCCAAAAACGATGCAAAGTGTTACCGGAAACGCTTCATCCACCTGTCCGTAGGAGGCAGGTAATGGCGACGGGCGGAGGAGCGGCTGCTCAGTGGAAAACAACGGTTATCGTCAGCGCTTCGCTGCAGGTAACGTTAAACTAACGTTTTCCCTGCTCGGCTTGTGGGCAGTTACAAGAATAAAGGCTTTAGCTACGTTGCTATAAGGCTCCACCACCGATAACAGTGAATATTAGGTATTCACCCCTGTCTGACTTTCAGCAAAGGACTGTGACAGCTGTCTCATCTTTTGATTCAACAGAGCCATGAATTAATCAGGATACTAAACGCTCAGCAGCACCGGATCCGGTTTTCAGACCGTGTTGAGTCCGGAGTCTTTATTTTTCCCCTGTCAGGTAAGCCTGAGTCCTCCAGCACACCTGCCTGCTGTTTAACTCACTATGAGAGATTAAGCTGCCTTGTTTGGGTTTTTATTTTGATGGTTTGGCACAAAGAAGACCAGCAACAATAATGCTAAATAAAAATAATTTTTTGCAGGTACTGCATTCCTATTGGTTGACTCTGAGGACCTCTCAGGGCTCTCTGAGGACTCGGCACTCACTGAGAGAATACAGAAATTTGTGCAAGTCCACCGCAACTGCTTTTTACTCCTTCATTCTCCGTTTAATGGGAAAAAGGAGCTGGAGACGTTGGCTGGGATTCAAACCAGGTAGAGGCTCTGGTTACATTGAGACTTTAGGCAGGTCAGCTTTGGAACAGCTGAGGAGATGATGATGATGATGTTGGAGTAGCTCAAGGTTCAACTTTGGGTCCTCTACTGTTTGTATATGAATTACCTGAAATGTGTCCACCTGCTTTAACGTCCACGCTGATTATACATTTGTTTACCTACATGCTAAAACCAAGAAGCAGGCTGAAGAAGAATAAATGACAGACTAAAACATTGCAAAACAATAAATCATATATTGGTAAATTTAAGAGGTGCTGTAGCAGTTGGACACAGACAGGCTGGACCACATGCAGTCAATAGACTGTAAGCAGCCTCTGCAAACCTTAGATAAAAGGTCAAGTTCATGTCATCCTTTTAACTAAATATTTCTGTGAGAAAATACGATTTAATTTGCAGATATTTAATTCTGTAAAAATGTTTCCGGTTGTGTTTTTGATTGTTTTTATTGGTGTCTTTTTCATGTTTTACCTCCCTTAACTTTACCTTTACTTACTCTTACTCATTGATGTGCTGTTCGTGTTTATGTTCTGCTTTTTCTTGTCAGAATGATAATATATTTTCCTGAGTACGTCTTTGTGTCTTTCAGGTTCTTTGGCAGCAGTCTGAGGATCTTGCCTGTGCGAAACGGTGCTGAAATTGTTAAAGGGATGTTGACAATCGCCAAGGTAAAGATGGAGACAGCAGCTATTTGGTATATTTGTAATATTAATTAGATATATTGATGTGTCCTTGTTGAAGTGAATCAAGGCTTACTTTCCTGCAGGCCACCAGTAAGCCCCATGTAGACACGATCCGGGACCGGATGTCTCTGGCTCGGGCTCACATCATTGAAAGCAGTCCTGTGTGGGAGATGCTAAGAGACGTACTGCAGAGCTCAGCGGGTGATTCGGCAGGTTTTATTTGATGCTAGCACAAGAGCAGAGGCTTCAGCGTGCAGTGTCGGGAGCGTACTCGCTTTATTCAGCCACACACAGCAAACCAAATAAAAGCATTAGAAAGAACGCTGAGTGGTCAGTTTAGTTTGTTCAGCTTTTCCTCGGTGATCTCTTCGATTCGGACTATGAGACTCTCCATGAGGTCAAATGTCACCAAAGCACTCTGCAGCACCTGAAAAACATGACAGAAGGGCCCTTTCTAAGTCCCAGAGTCCCAAACTGAAATGAGAGTGAAATGAAAAGGTTTCTTTACCTGCTGCTGGACCTCCGGGGACATGCTGGACACTTTCTCGTGCTTCAGGCTTATGCCTTTGACTAAAGTGAGGGATCGGGCAGCATCTCTGGCTTCTGGGTGAGGACAGTAGGAAGAGGCGACAGTATGAAATCAGTCTATTAAACCGTTTGTGTGACGGGTATTTCAGTGGAATTTTGTCACACAGATTAGCAGCTAATTCCTACCTCTTGCTTTTAGCTTTTGAGCCTCCCTCAGTGCTTTCAGTTCAGAGGAATAATACGCTCTCGATATGCCGATGCACACACGCAACATTTTTATGTATTCGTCTTTGAGCCTGCACAGCTCTTCCCACACATCTGCCTGCAGGTAGGCAGAATAGATCGTCAGCTTCCTGCACTAACCAGGCATTAACTGGCAGACGAGCAGTGAAAGCTGTGAACCGAGCTCACTTACTCTGGTTCTCAGCTCTTTGTCTCTGATGAGGACGTAGCGTATGAGATTTAGGCTCTCCATCACCCTGGATGAACAGAGAGTGGATGAAGCCTCTCAGCTCACACACTGACAGACCTTTGTCTCTAGATTGACTTCATTAAAGACTACCCTGCAGAGATTCAAAGTCCTTAAATTTCATAAAATGAAGCTTTGTTTTAGTTGCAGCTATGGTTTCCTGGATATCTTACAGAGGCCAGACTATACTTTTATATTTGCATGTCAACTTTGACCCAGGGCTGTGCACTGACTCTAATTTCAAGGACAATTTTGTCTTCCAGGAGTTAATAAATCCAAATCATTTAGATCATTTTGTCTCAATTTGAAGTCCAGATTCACCGGTTTTTGTTGAATTATGACCGTTGAAGGAAATTCAGTTAATCAGCAAAACAGGTTTTTGCTTTTTTAAATATCATAAAGCTGCTGTTTGCCCAGAGTCTGAGTAATCGTGTTAACCTATCATCAAGATTGATTATAATTTACCATAATTGAGGAGCCCAGCTTTGGCTGAATTAAACCTGTGTAGGTGAAGAATTCACTCCAGTTACTTTGTGCCTCAGATTGACAGCATCTCCTCCACCCTGCTGTTATAATGCTAGTTAATGCATCATATGTAATAAATGCGCAGGGTCGTGTGTCCTTTAAACTCACCTGTCCATACTGCTGAGCAGGTCTGTGTCAGCACCTTGGGGCAAACACAGCACCAGTCTGAGCAGTGAGATCAGCTCCGTTCCCAAGAACCACTCAGTGGCGTTACCCTGCTGCAAAAGAGTGACAGTACATTTAAGAAGAAGCTCAGAAAGGCAGGCCAGAGTAAGGCCACGCCCATCTTTTTCTCACCTTTGTGGAAAATTCAAATTGATTCCTGATGTTCTTGATTATGTAACTTTCTACTCCTGCATGATTGCTGGTTTTTAACACGCACCTGTAATAACAAACAATGATTTAACCAAAAGTGTTCCAGGTGAAGCCGTATAACAGACACTAATTTTACACCTGAAACTAAACTACAGACTCTTTGCTCTCACCTGAAGAATTTGTGCTTGGCTTGTGCCTCTAATTTATTGATGAGGAGCTGGAAAAGCTGCAGTCCCGATTCTCTCTGGAGGAGCAGATTCAACAGATTCATAACTCGCAGCAGATGTCGAACACGTTCCTGTAATCGAGCATCGACGGTTCACTCACCAAACGCTGGATGGGACAGTCAGTAAGAACTCGCCGCAGGTTCTGAGAAATGAAGCACAAACGGTTCAGCGAGCGCTCGTGGTTATCGTTATGGTTCAGCTTGTGGCTCGGCTCAAAGATCAGACCCTCTGCTCATTTTGTAGTTTGGACTAACATTTTTGTGGCCACTGGATGGCAGCAGAGAGCTGTACGTTTGAAGGTGAGAGCTGCTGATCATCCAGCAGTTTGTGCTTCATCACAAGCGTTCATGTGGACTTTTATTTGTTGTTGAGCCTTTTATGAAAAAGGAGGGAGAAAACAGTGCAGACAACAACGAGCTGCTCTCATTCAGCTCAGTCCTCTGTATGTTCTTCACGTCACAACGTCGGCATGTTAGCATCATAAAGGTATTAACAGTAGCTGCTTATGGTGCCGCTTTTTATACTGTAAAGCAGAGATTTGGCCCAATGAATATCTTTGCAACATGTAAAAATTGCAATGAAACTTTTTTTTTTTCATTATGTAGCATAGCTGTAATGACAGCAGTCTCAATGAATGTGGAAAAAGTGACATATTTAAACCTCTCTGGTTGTCCATCATCTGCTCTTTTTAAGAATTAAAAATAAGTAATACCTTCTTTATCTGGGAGTGGGCCAAGAAATTTTCCTTTATGGTCAAGGTGAGCCTATTTACACTTTTAAATATAGGTTATTATACATTGGCTCTGCTGGTCTGGCCCATTTGATGTCATTCTCCTGCCTGTCTCACCTGTGAGGCTCTGCAGAAGCTCCTCAGGTCCAGTAGACTCACTGGGACGCTGCTGTCCTGCACATGCTTCAAGCTTGTTGTGAAGAGTTCCTGAGTAATCATAGATAAATATGACCATGTGAGCTCTGTTCTCTGCTTTCAGAGATTTTTGCACTGACGGGGTCTTACCAGGCCTTTGAGCAGATGTGATTCCTTCGTGCTGCCAGAGAAACAAAAGTATGATTCTCTTTGTAACAGAAAACATGCTCGTAGTATTTTGCATTAGCAGCATACCTACTGAGCAGCTGATTGATGTATTCCATGTTGCACTGCAGAATAAACACATGACTGGAAAAGCAGGAAAAGTTCAACATTAAAGGTTTTTGGTAAGCGTGTGTTTATGAATAGATTATGGCTGCACGTGTCACCTGAACACTGCTGGAAAGCTGTCTATGGTTATGAGCTGGACAAACAGCAGATAAGCCAGACATGCTCTCGCCTCCTTGAACTGGCTGCTGTCCATCGGGGTGTTTTTCCTCAGGGAGCTGAAGAACAGGAGCCCCGAGAGAGGCTCTCTGATTGCAGATAGTGTGACCTGCAGTGCACACACATACTGTATATGACTGAGAGCAAAACAACTGAAACACGTTTTATGAAAAAGGAAGACTTTGGTCTCACCATTATCTCGACTGCAAACAGCCGCAGTGGTGATTTCCTGTCTGGGTTCAGCTCAGCCTCAAGCAGAGGCTCTCTCAGGCTCCTCATGCAGCTGATCACAGAAAGTAATCAGTAAGTTGTTTGAATGCCGTACATGATTTGGCTAAAATATCATCTGCAGTTTTAGCTTGAACGTTTCAGTAACCCTGAAGTTCTCTAAACACACATTCAGGCTGTTTGTATTCACCATTATTAATAATAATAAATAAACTTGCAGACAGAAACCTACAACTTTAGAAGCTCAGTCCTCAGCTCCTCATCTTCAGCTGTAGTGTTTCCATCCTTCCTCTTCAGCTCCTCCACGAACGGCTTTGTGAACGCAGTCAAGGCGGCGCAGCAGCGGCACAGCCCGTGCTCATCAGCCTCCTCCTGCTGCTCGGCGTACGGCACGGGCAGCTGGGACAGCTGCTCCTGCAGGGCCCGCAGAGCCGAGCCCACGCAGGCTGCCCTCCCCTCGTCCAGCCGGAGAAGCGCTGTTTAAGAAACACCGTTTGTTAGTTCACAGTAGATGCACAGCAGTGGGAGACATTTTTTTTAAAGCATGTTCACCATAAACAGTCCACAGATGCATGTAGAAGCAGGACCTGCAAAAACCACTGCCATGAAGCTTTAAGGCGTTCAGTGTTTGTGGAAGCTGCTGCTGGACTCTGCTGATTCTAATGTGTTGGTTTTCTGGCCGCTGAGTTTTACAGACAGTGTGTCTCTTTGTCACCGCATCAGCCTAAGTAACACAAGTAACTCTAAACTCATCTGATGTACTAGCAAGCTCACTGACCACTGCTCGATCGGTATTATAGGAATAATGGGGATTATTAGTTGTAGCTTTAAAGCACTTGTGTTATATTTTATGTGTCGCCTGTTTCCAAAATGACAGTTGAAGTGAATTTTGACTGTGGCTTTTACCAAACTGACCTACATAGACATCAACACACACACAAAATTAATTACTAGTCATGTTTGTGCAATAAAAACAACTGTGCCATAAATACATTTTTACTTTTCCAAATCTTCAAACGTCAGAAACAGTCATTAATTGGAGTTTATTACGAGTTGTGGGCGGCGGCACATCAGGCTGAATTTACAACTATATACTGTTAAAGTAGAGTTTGAGTGTTGATGTGGTTTCACTGGTATGACTAATTAAGTGGCCAGGCTCCTCAACTCATTTTGTTCAATATGCGAGGCCTGTAGATGTGTGTTGGTGCCGTTTGTGTCAGCAGGTGGATGATGTATGGGTTGGTAATGCTATTGATTGATTGGTTCTGTTACCTGTTTGAAAATGGGGAAGCAGGGCTAGGATCGTCTCAGAAATGGCGCCTGGATCGATGCCTTCAACGAGTTCGAGCATGCTGTGCAGGAGTTCATTTGGCCTGCAAGTCTTAAGGAACAGATGAGACATTTCAGCTGACGCGCGGGGCGGGGAGCATTGTGTCGTTGCTGCGACGAGTTGTTTGCACCTACTCTGGTCAGATGTGTGACGGCAGCCTGGCAGTGATCCAGACTCGCTGCTTTTTTGACTACTTCGTTTAGAAGAGGCGCCAAGAGGACACAACCCAGAGATTTCACCATGGTCTGCAAGTGCAACAATAACCAATCAGTACACATCATCAGAAACCATAAAAGCGACCCTGCCGGTATATGTAATTGACAGCCCCTTCCTTTCCTTTTGCATGCATCACTGCATAAACTGATGCATGCAGAAGAAGTGTAGTTTCATCTTCACAACTGCTGGTTAAGGTGTGATTACCAGAACAAAGGGCGTGGCAGGAGTTGCAGGTTTGGCCCTCTGAAAATTTGGTTCTTAAATGGACAAAATCTGAATGATATGAAAGGGGAAAAAAGGATGTTTCTTCACTTTAGAAAACAGGTTTAGACTTTAAAGCTAATCTGTGGAAAGAATTCTCACAAAAAGCCTTTTTGCTGTGGAGCTGCAATCCCACGACTGCCAGCTCATCTAACTCTGTCCTCTGCAGTGGCTCTGAAAGTTAAAATCTTTGGATTTCTTGTTTGATAATCAATCATTTGCACCCCTTGAGATTGTTTCAGCCTCAGAAAGCGGAAGGAGCAAAGATGACACATGCTTAAAATGTAGGCTACAAATAACTGCACGAAGCATGGAGAGATGGGACAACCAAGGGCACTTAGAGGAGCACCGCGCTGAAGAGGGTTATCAGTGGAGCGAGAAATCTGACTGAATATCTGCTTGTTTTCCCAGCACACCTCCAGGTCAGGAGGCTAGGAGGCGCAGAGTAGTGGCTGCATGTTAATGTTTAGCATAGCTGTGCAGCAGGGCAGAGGCTGCTCGCTTCAGTAGGTGTGATTGTGCTTTTAGTGCCGTACCATAGACCAGCACAGCCAATCTGCTGACACGTCATATCTGAGGTGTAACTGTTGTCGGCGGTGGAGGAGGATTACCTGGTTTTTCTCATCTTGTATGAATTTGAGGAGCTGCTCGCTTTCACCCTCAGCGAGGCAGGCAGAGCCCAAATTCTCGAACTGCTGGTAGTCCTCAGGCTTCAGATCCTGCTCTTCAGTATTTCTCTAAATACAGGATGTGACATATCACATGTCACAATGTGTTCTTTTAGTCTCGTCTGATAAACAACAATCAGCTCAGTCATGAGTTTCCTCTCAGAAACAGTAGTTAGTGCTAATATATTTGAGCAGATGTCAGGATATCCTCTTCACACTGTCAGCATAAACCCTAAAAACAAATACATTTATTTAAGATGCAGTTTTTCTTGTGTTTCTCTGAGTGAGGACGGTTAGGTTGAGTCACATCAGTTCTTGTGTACACTCTGATCAGCTAGCGGCTTATCTGTCAAAGCTGTTGTGTTGTTGTATTTGAAAGCTCGCCTCACTTAGGGTAGGTGATCCAGAGTACGATAACCTCAGCTAAATTGTATTACAGTGGTGAAATATTGTTGACTTACCCATCTCTGGATTATCTTATTCGCCTGGTCTTTGTTCATCATCAGTACCTCCTCAGCCCTCACAGTTAATCCTGTTATCAGTATGCCTTTATATTTTTTCACCACAACAGACGCTGAGACAGCTCAGAATCAAAATGATCAAATGTATGGCTGTCCTGATGTCTCAAAGGAGAGGGAGAAAGAGAGGGGAGCGATTCGCTCTGTAAGGAACCCCAACATAAACCTCTTATGTCCCTTTGTGCTTGACATGTAATAGGATTAAACCAGAGCAGTTCAGTGTGGTCACAGTAATGGCCGACGTGTCTGGAAGGATCCGGTCGAGTAAAAACTGTGCAGACGACGTCGCTGCTTGTTAAGAGTCCAAAATAGGCATTTAAACATGTCACACCAGAAACCCCAGTGTGAAAACTGTGCTCATCATCTATTTACACCTGCCATATTTATCTAATTTCCTGCAGTGTAGGTGGGGATATGCCACTCGAGCAAAGTTGGAGACAAAAATAGAAATTAAAGCGCATGCTCAGGGTGCAGTAACACTACACTGTTAGTACATTTTTAGTGGATTATGTTTTGCAGCTCTATTACCTGAAAATTAGCTCAATATTTACAGAAAGAGAAATATAATTTGTGTTAGTATGGGTAGTATTTATCCACCTAGTGGAGTACACCTAATTCAGTACACAAGTTAGAATTTATTTTGGATTGTCTCTAATCCACAGGCTCAGTATATACATACACTCCCACTATCATCCATCCATCATCATTTTCTTCAGCTTATCCTTTTCAGGGTCACGGGGGTGGGGTGGGGGGGTGGATATCTGACCGCTCTCCTCGGCAGAGTTTATTTAACTTGGTTGGTTTCCTGGCACCGACCCGGCCTTTAAGCAAAGTCCGTAGGGTTGTGGTCCGGGCTTTGGGAGGGCCAGTTCAGTTCTGATGAGTGTCTGACATTATCATCTGTTGGGGATTTTTTTATCACCTTTATACTGATATTTACTGTCACTATTTTTATATTGTGTTAAAGGTATATTAGTCTCACACACTGCAGTAATGAACATTGTATTCAATTCAATTCAATTCAATTTTATTTATATAGCACCAAATCACAACAAACAGTCGCCTCAAGGTACTTTGTATTGTGGGTAAAGACCCTACAATAATACAGAGAAAACCCAACAGTCCAAACGACCCCCTATGAGCAGCACTTGGTGACAGTGGGAAGGAAAAACTCCCTTTTAACAGGAAGAAACCTCCAGCAGAACCAGGCTCAGGGAGGGGGGGTCATCTGCTGGGACCGGTTGGGCTGAGGGGAGAGAAAAGACATGTTGTTGAAGACCTTTCATATGTATGTTTTAAGGTTACTGGGGTAAAGGTGAGGCCTGTGATATCTAATGCTCATATGCGCTCGAGGCCTTGGTGGGATGCAGGAACATCAGTTTCACGTGACTTTTGTAACCTCATGTTTTTTTTTAGGAAGTGTTATGACAGGTACGCACCAAAAATGGAGCTCCTC
>JASGAU010382994.1:0-14512 GCA_030220045.1 Australoheros facetus
ATGGCTTCACGAAGGGCATCCACTGTCTGGAACTGATGTCCATTTTTGTAAACTTCCCTTGCCATCCATCCCCAAATGTTCTCAATCGGATTTAGATCAGAGGAACATCCAGAATGGTCCAAAAGAGTGATGTTATTCTCCTGGAAGAAGTCCCTTGTCAGGCGGGCATTGTGAACTGCAGCATTATCCTGTTGAAAAACCCAGTCATTACCACACAGACGAGGGCCCTCAGTCATGAGGGATGCCCACTGCAGCATCTCCACATAGCCAGCTGCTGTTTGACGCCCCTGCACAACCTGAAGCTCTATTGTTCCATTGAAGGAAAACGCACCCCAAATCATGATGCCCCCCCCACTGTGCTGTGTAGAAAACATCTCAGGCGGGATCTCCTTGTCATGCCAGTAACGTTGGAAGCCATCAGGACCATCAAGGTTAAATTTTTTCTCATCAGAGAAGACAACTTTCTTCCACCTTTCAGTGTCCCATGTTTGGTGCACCCTTGCAAAGTCCAAACGGGGTATTTTGTGGTGTTGAAGAAGACGTGGCCTTTGAAGACATTTTTTGTTTCCCTCGCAGATGCCGTCTGATGGTTATTGGGCTGCAGTCAGCACCAGTAATGGCCATAATTTGGGTAGAGGATCGTCCCGTGTCTTGATGGACAGCCAATCGGATCCTGCGGCTCAGCGCTGGTGAAATTTTTTGGGGTCTACCACTTGACTTTTTTGTTCCATAACCCTCAGGATCATTTAAAAAATGCAAAATACTGCGTCCAACCTCGGCAGCAATGGCACATTGTGAGAGGCCTTGCAGCTCAACAACCCTACCACGTTCAAAGTCAGTGAGCTTTTTTGCTTTTGCCATCAGGAGGTCTTGACAGTGTAAAGACTTGACAGAAAATGACATGGAATCCACATTTTTGCACAGCTTTTGGCTTTTAAAGGCTATGGTCTTAAACTTTTGATAAGCTGAAAAAATCATGTTTGAGTGTAAATGCAGTTTTCAATAAATTCCCTGCTCAAAAGTTTTTATCTCTTGCACTTAATTCTTCTTTTAGCGTTGTGAAGCTCTTCTTAAAACCTTCTTAAGATCCAATAGTGCAAAATACAGATTCTTGCAATTTTTTAACTGGTCTTAAGATTTTGATCAGGAGTGTAGTAGAAGGCACTGTATTGGCAGTGCTATGCAGATGAAGCCAGATGATACAACTCAGTTAATTCTAATCAAGTTCTTCCAGGATGAGGAAGATCTTGAAGTCATTTTTGATCAGGATATGTCCTTAAACTTGTACATTAAAACTGCTAAAATTTGACACATCCTGTCTCAGAGTGATGCTGAAAAACTATAGCCCACACATGTGTTCCTTTGAAGCTGGACTGTTGTAATTCCTTATTATCAGGCTGTTGCAGTGAATTTGCACTATGTAAATAAAATTAGAAGACAGGCCAGTTATATTGTCCTGGCTTCTCCGTGTGTGATTGCCAGTGACTGACAGTATAGGCAGTCGGGCAAAGCAGTGGTGGGGGTTAGCATGCAAGGTATCCCAAACCACATTCTAAAATTCATACTGTGTAGCTGTAATACAAATAACACAACAGTGGTACTGGTGACAGAAACATATCAGGGAATTTATTTTTCACTTTCAGTATGAAGACAAAGGGTGTAGGATATACAGCCTCATTCACATAAAACTACAGTAATTAGTCACCATTGCGGCCTTATGTCCCAAAAGGGACGGGTATAGTGACTAATTACTTACTTACTTGGTTACCGATACATGGATATCGGTGGAACAGCTCAAACAGTATAAAGTCATAAACCTTACCTAGCTCTTTTTCACTTTTTCTGAGGGCTGTAGTTCTACTAACTTATTCAGTCTTTTTTATTTGTGCAAATTGCCTCAGCTGTCTCTCTTTCACTCTTCACCATGCCCTCCCCCACACACGGCCTTTCACCGACAAATATGGCAGGTGAAAAAGAAATTGTTAAAGAGAGGAAATAAGTTGTCTCTGCAAACTCTTACTTGCACACCTAATTTCAAAACAAGCCAACAGACAGAAACATACTCATTCTGTTTTCTCTCTAATGATGTAGCCGCTTCCCACACACACATTCAATTCCAATAGTGCAGGGGTGTGAATGTGAACCTGTGGCAGATTAAATTTAATGTGGATTTGGTAATATCAATTTAATGGACTGATAAAGGAATAAGCTAAAAAAACAAAAACAAAATCACCTTGAGTGACAAGCTACGGGAGATCTGACCATTGGCGATCCCCAAACTCATCATCCATTGAGTCATGTCTGATGTCATGTCTGAAATACAAAGCATGGAGGTTTGTCTGTCAGCCATGCTTTGCAAGGTTTCCTTAATTAGGCAACACGTTTTCTCACCTACATCAGGGTTCATCAGTATAAGATCATCCTTTGTTGTTTAGTTTTCCTTTTTGGACCTCAATTTCTGTGTGGTTTCGAAGGAGCATATTTGCGGTTAGTGTATTCATTGTTGTGTTCACTGGTATATGTCTTTTGATTTGTGTGTGGAGTGTGAAGGCCTGAGTAAAGCAGATAAACGACCTCAGTGCTCACCTGCCAAGCCAGCCTAGGGGGGCTTGTTGAAGCTCTATTGGTGTTTGCGTGTTGTCAGGATGGGGTGGATATAGGGTTGGGCTTGAAAAAACGGGCGGTGACACTATGGCACCCTCTAGCCACTCAGCCGCCACTGGCTCACCTCACTTTTCTAGCGCACCGCATATATCTCCAGCAGAAACGTAATGGCCTCTAAAGCCAGGATTGATGTTATCGTTGCCCCGGGGTTGCTTTGTGAGCCAGTTAATGGGGTTGTTAACCGAATGTGGCCAGGACAATACACCTAACACACACACACATACACACACACTCTTACCGCCATTATACACCCCTGGGGGAGAAGGGGGGAGTGGTTATAACTTCTATTTTTCCTAGAGATGATTTTATTTAGCCTTACCGCATGTTTGCTGCCAGAGCTGAGAACTTGGCTGTAAAAGATTTTTTTTCTTTTTACGACAAAGAAAGGAGCTTTTTGTCGATGATGATGAGTCAGCGGGTTCAACTTTAATACCTGAGCTGTCACAAGAGTATTGATGCATACACTGGTGTTTTTATATCCAATTTTGAACCTTGAGAAGGTGCTCTGAGACACTTAACCGTAAAAGTGAGGATATAGAATGACTTGAGCAGTGGCTCGGTGCTGCATGATTACAGCAAGACAAAAAAGAAAATTCAGGGGTGGGAGATTCGCTTTTTATTTTTTTTGGCCTTTTGTTTGTATAGTAGTATAGCTGGCAGTGAGAAAAACAGTGGTATGACATATAGGGTTGTAGTTGAATGGATGTAAGGCTCCTCAAAAGTTCCGGGTCAGGATGGCAGGAGGTTAAACACGGCTGACTCTGTATCCTTCTTCCTGTTCACTTCATCAAGCACTTCTTGTGGGATTCTGGGGTCTTCCAGCATCACAACATGATTCTATGTTCAAAAAAGAATTCCTGCTAGATCCACGTAATCATTTTAAAAATCACATAATTGTTATATACATCGCTATAGTGTGCATATTCTTGGTACAATCTACTATTTTTTTTTCTAAAACAAACAAACAAAAATACGTAACAAAGACTTTCATGAAGTTAATGTACAGAGCAGTAACCCATGACTGAAGTCAGCAGGACTGAAGTGCTTTGTTTTACAGCTCTCTTTTTAGTTAGCTATGTGAAACTAACTTAGACAAGGCATCTTTGATGATAGGTCAGTCTGGCAACCCACCTAACCTGTGGGTTAGGTGGGTATGACTGGTAGCAAACATGGACAGAGCTACAGGCAGCAGAGTGTAGTAATTTACAAATGAAGCGAAAACTCTAACATTAGAAAAATAGGGAGAGAAAAATATGAAGTGTGCTACAACACACTTCACAGCCTGGCTGTGAAGTGTGTTGTAGCAAAAACCGATATATACAGCAACAGGATAAAAGACAGCTGTATTAGCGTGTCAATGTGGCTTGTTGAGTAAATCACTTTGAGCAGTTAATTAGATTGTAAAAGTGTTATATACATGAAGGTCATTTAACACCATGAAGGAAAACTGGCAAAAATGCTGACTATGTATATTAATGGACTAATTAGTATAACTGCCCCATCATTAAAACATCGATAGATCTGACTGTGACTGTAACTGCGCATTCGTTAATGTGTAGCTTAGATGCATTGTTATGGCATTTCAGACAAGCCTCTCCCTCCCCTCCGCTCCCCTCTCATAGCCTCTTTCCCACAGCTGCAGCCCTGGTGGTCTGAGAGTAACAAACAAATATAAAAGCAAAATTCAAACCAATGCGTTGCAAGTTACTGAGTACAAAACTTGCATGCCCTGGTTTAGAATCATTTGACTACAGTGAAGCTTATAAAACAATGAAATAGCTTTATAAGATACAGTTATACTTCTATACAATCTGGTGAACTGAGGCCCACAGGACCTTAGGGGAATGAAAATACTGTTTCCAAAAATATATATATATTATTTGTCAGTAGGCAGTGGTTTCATGCATATTGATCCCTTATCTGGAACATAACCTGCTCTGGGGAAGGTTAGGTAAGGCCATGTAAGAAGTGAACCACTTTTGTAACACTGAAAACTCAGTACCCTGAAGTTATTATGAAGGTATTAAAACACTTCCTAAGAACATGAAACAACGGTCATACAGCAAAGAACAGATGTGAAAAACATGACACATAATAGCTACAGTATTGTTCATAAGCTTTGTTAGCCAACGATTTATCCAGGAGAATACTGAAATTCTGTCTTTGATAACATTGTGGTTGTTTGTAGAAGTAAGAAGAGAGACTGTTCTAGAACTCGTGGCTCTTCATAATTCAGAAATCACGAACTGTCCAAACAGAGTTAACCCTCTGAAGTCTAGTCATCATCAGTGATAACCCCAATCGTGGGCAATCAGAATATTATTTTGTTTTATTGCCTTTCTCCAAAACATAGGGTTAGGGTTAAGGTTACCACCTATGATGACTTAGACCTCAGACGGTAAACTGAACAAGATATTCTTTGCTGTGTGTGTGTACCATATAAGATTGAGTGGGATGACTATGCCGTATGAAAATGCACATTATCTTATGTTTGGAACAAATAAAGCAAAACGTATATTCGGAAGCCAGAGTACCCAAAGAGAACCCATGCAGGCACGGGGAGAACATGCAAACTCCACACATACTATGTTTCCACCACCGAGGTGCCGGTGCTCATGCCAGGGCTGGTGTCGGTTTCAATGAACCGGCGAAACGCTTAAGAACAGGCCTGCGTTTCCACCGCGCTTTGTGAACTGATCCTTTACGTATGAGTGTGGGCGGATCCTCATCTGGACATATTTTCTGGTCCAAACCAAACTACTGCAGCATCTGTGTGCAGTTCAGCGTTAGGGCCCAACCTAATTCATAGCCGTGAAACATCGCATCGCTTTTCTCGTGTAACACACACCATGCAAAGAAATAGTGGTAGAAAACTTTACATTGAGATGGCAGAGTCACGCCCTTCTGCCGCTTTTGTCGCGCGTTCTTGGTTCGAGACCAGCTAGCTTGCAGGCCTCGAGTTGAACCCATTTTTTGGCCAAGCACCGAGTGCATTTGCGATGGAAAAACCGCTGAACAGTTCAAATACTGGCACGGCACCTAGTCGGTGGAAAAAAAGGCCACAGAAGGGCTCCCAGCTGCCTGGTGGATCCTCTTGCCACTTTACATTTTTGCAATACTTCTAATGATGGTGTCTGTCTTTAGAAGTATTGCAAATACTTGCAATGTTTAGTTCCACAACAGGTACCCAAACCACATAAACTGACACACAAACTGAGAGAAGTTGAAGTAGGTTCACTCCAAGATTCTTCCAGATGTTTGAGCACCTTACCCTGTCTCTAAGGATAATGCCATGAAGGCATTTGAATTCCTGTCTTCATTCTGTTATGATCATATATTATAGTTGTGTCAACCAGTAAGTTAGGACTTTCACCATCACACTCAGCTCCCTCATCATGATCCTGACAGGCCATACAGTCTCTCTTACACAGACTAATAGTATCAGAGATTGTGAGGGAACACTTCTTAACTGAGTGGCTTAGCTCCTCTCTAAAATCCCCTGGTCTGAGGTATCCACCAGAATCGTTTTGTGAATCTTAAGATACAAATCTGTGACCGCATACTAGACACTCTCCACAACTAGGGCATGTCTTGAGATTCCATTAATAAGAATCACAAACAGAATCAGCGAAAAGGCACTGCCCTGGCAGTACACTGTGCTGTGCCCACTGAGAACATGGTTGGCTTTAGTCAACACCCAAAAACTCATTGGTTATATTTTTCTTTGTTGCTTCCTGGCAACACTTCAGCAAAACTATTTACACATGCTGTGAAAATTGAGTATGGATATAATTTAACCTCTTAATATTAAAAGGGTTACTAGCTGGGGTTAGGACAGGGGTTGGCAACATTTAGTAATAAAAGACGCACTTGTGAGCAAGAAATTATCAAAATAAGACTACAACTTGCAAAATCTTAAAACATTTTTTTTTCTTAATTTAGTGAATAGGCTACACATGTGTAAAATCAGTGAAATACCAAAAAAGTAAAAATCACTTGCAGCAATTATATTCTCTCTCTTTTTTTTTTTTTTTTCAAAGCCACAGGACAGAGATAAGGAAGCCACATTCAGCTTCTGCTGAGGTTTTGTTTTAGCCACATGCTAATCAGGTACATTTAATTCAATCTTGAAGCTGTTACATTTCCACTGAAGTCTCCTGCGTTTTGGCAGGTTTTATAGGTTTTCTGTTACAAGCTTTTCAGTGTGGGTGTTCTAAACAGGCAAAAATTCTATAAAAACCAGATGAGATGCACCTCACCCAAACCCTAACCCTAGTTACCCGATGGACATTGAGAGCTTAATAACTGGCATGAACATGCTCAATATTGTGTTTAAACTGTAATTTAGAGAAACTGCCTAAAGCAAGAACAGAAAAAGGAAGGTGAATATGGAAATAAAACCCAAAAAAACCTCAACACCCTCCCCCGACACTTTACACCACAGCTGAATCCAGTTACAGATTAAACACCATAGTTTATGGCGACTTTACACTTGTGTGGGCCGATTTGATGAAACAATCTGCATTTATCTCCCAATCCAGACACAGACAAAGAAATACAAAACAACTTTTGCTTTGTTTGTGATGTTGTTCTAATTACTGCTGTTTCCCACCATTGCGGCATAGTGTCACTTTTGTTCTCACCATTTTCATAACACTGCATGATGTTAGTTGCAGTTGTTAGTAGCTTTTTGGGGAGTTGGCAGGCTTGATGTCACATTTTGTAGGCTTAAAACTGAGTATTATTTCAAGGAGCCATGGCTGTGGGTTGGGAGCGAAGAAGTGGGCACAAGGCCTAATGTAGACAAACATGGTGTGCTATCAGATATCCTTCCCCTTCCCTAAAATAATAGATGAAGAAGAGTCTAATGGCTTTATGCACATGCACATACATGTGTATGTGTCTCTGCATGCCAGGGGATCTTCTGTGTGAGTCAATGTTGCCCATATGCAAATTGGGGCAGAGTGAAATGATGGCTAGTTTGGGGATTCATTTTAAACAAAGCGTCAGTACTTTAAGTGCTCCAGTTACTGAACAGCAGGGAAAGAGAGAGCAGGAGAAATGGAAGAGTACCTGCAGGATTCTTCTGGCAACTTAAGTCCTGGTGTGGAAATCAGCCCTGTAGTTGGTGTGTTGGAGTGTAGGTAATGGGAGCCTAATGGAGAATGACGCTAATGTGCTAATGCTGTTCTGAGATCCAAAGAGTAGTGTCCTTGGATTTACTTGAAGGATTTTCCTGTGGCTCTTAGAGCATGTGGGTGGCACACAAGTGCAGACAAGCATGAGCGAGAAAGATGAGCAGAGCGATCATTTGCTATTATTAGCCTTTGTCAGTTAGATATTTTCCACTGATGAAGTGCAGCAGGTAAGAACAGAGATGATGAACATGGATATTTTTCCCAGAAAACTAGATTCACAAGTCATACCCAAAATTTAAAGGATTTCGAATCATATATGAGAAAACAGTCTTGTTGGTGTCTGAAAAATCCTGTCACTACACAATGTTTTGTGCAATTGAGACGATCAAAAAACATATATACTGCATTTTGCTTATTTGCAAACATGGCAAACTGCTGAGAATAAAGCTGAAAGTAAAGTGGAAATTCAAAAATAACTTAGAGGTGGAAGGTTGGTGGTGTTTCGGGAATAAAGTTAAAATATTAAAATTTAAAAAAGGACAAAAAATGATCAAAATCTCCACTTTTTGACATTTCAGCTTTTTTCAGCATTTCCATTTTCTTAATCACTCATCCAGTTCAGGATCAGAGGGAAGCTGGAAGCTATCCCAGCTGTCACTGGGAATATTGCGGAGTGCAGCTTGGAGCGGTCATTTCAACTTTATTAAAACTTTATTCTTGACATTTTGACTTTATTCTGAAACATTTTGACTGCATTCTTGACATTTCAACAAATTTATTTTCAAAAGATTACTCAGTATTAAAATATTTTGAGTTTATTTTTGACATTTTAACTTGATTCTCAGAATCAAAACATTTTAATCTCAATGTTTTCTTAAAATGCAAAATAATAGGAAATAAATCAGTGTTTTTCTTCTGTGTGTCCTTCATACTTGTTCATAGATGATGGTCACTAATAAATATGATCACATGTGGTTAATGTGATTTTGAACAATTTCAGCTTGTGGAAAGCTGCCGTCTTTTACTTCATTATATATGATAATTGAAACAAAAATTGTAGCATCAATGTTAAATGTGTAAAATTTTATATTGGTACTATTTGAATCTGTGCTGCAGCCATCAGCGTTTTAGTCCAGAGAGCCACCATTATAAACATTGAGTTACTATTAAAATTTCCCCTGTGTTTTGATGTGCTTGTAATTATCCCATAATTCTTTGCTGGTTGCAAAAATACATTTTGACTTCGCTTATAATTGATGTATTCTTCTCATAAATGATAAATGGTTCTCCTCTTGCATGAGCACACATGCACTTTTAAAAAATGAAAGGGGATTGCATCATGTTTGTAGTGGTGGCTACATCCAGTTTGTTTGCTAAAAAAGACAAACAGACAAGCAGCTTAGGCAGACCTAAATTTAGTCTGATTATGCAGTTTCTAACAGAACCCAGGGAGTTGATAAATACTACAGACAATTATAGAAGTAATGGCAACATTAAAATAAAGGAAATTTTTGCAAATTTCTGAATTGAAATTATTGAACAGAAGAATCCCTGGGTGTTTTTTTTTTTGTTTTGTTGTTGTTGTTTTTTTGGTTCTCACAGTCTGACTAATGTTTTTACTTTGCATAAAGTAGCTTTTGATAAACTCATTAAATTGCTGGCATGGTTTCATCCCGTGTGAGTTTTCAACCCCTTCTCACTCCCAAGTCATCATCACATGCTTGGTAATGATCTGCTGGCTGAACATGCCTTCAAACGTGAACTTTTTGGGGTTTTAGATTAGATTAGATTAAAATTTATTAATCTTTTTGGGAGGGTTCCTTCAGGGAAATTAAAGTTCCAGTAGTACTTTTACATTGTAGGCACACAAGCAAGCACAACAGTAGTCAGAAATATACAAGCAAAGGAATAAATACATAAATAATAAACAATGATGCAACAGAGACAAAGAAGATATAAAATTATGTGGTATTGCACCTTCTTATTGCCCATTGGCCAATGTTGCTTTATGCTACCTTGCGTTTGTGGTCAGTGGGTGACTGGCGTCATCCATAATGTCCAGTAGTTTGTCCATAGTCCTTTTCTCTGCCACTGTTACCAGAGAGTCCAGTTTCATGCTGACCACAGAGCCGGCCTGCCTGATCAGTTTGTCCAGCCTGGATGTGTCCATCTTGGTCTGCACTTCCTATAGTCAATGGCCAGCTCCTTGATCTTTGAAATGTTGAGCTGCAGGTGGTTCCTGGGGCACCAGACAGCAGCGTCCCTCACCAGGCTCCTATGCTTCTCCTCTCTGTCATCCCTGATACACCCCACGATGGCTGTGTCATCAGCAAACTTCTGGATGTGACACAGCTCAGAGTTTAACAGATGGGTGAAGAGAAGAGGGGCCAGCACCGTCCCCTGGGGTGCTCCGGTGTTGCTGATCACAGTGTCAGACATGATGTCCTTCAGCCTGACATACTGTGGCCTATCAGTGAGGTAGCTGGAGATCCAAATGACCAGGCAGGGGTCCACTCTCATCCTAATCAGTTTCTCCTGAAGCATAAGGGGAGCTGGCGAACACATGCATATGTTGCGGTGCGGGTGGCGCAGACTCGAGTCCCGGCCCGTCACCAATTTGCCCGTGTATCTTTCCCCCATTTCCTGTCTCCCTCCACTGCAGATAAAAGCTGCTGTGGCCAAAAATGCGACTGGTGCTATTTTATCTTTTTTTTTTATTTAATATTTATTTATTCGTATTTTTTTGGAAGTTCATTAAAGAGGCTGCCAAGTACTCTAGTGCCTAAAATGGATGACAAATTGTTGTGCTTCATTTTCTGTTCAGTAACTAATGACATCAGTGCTATGAGTCAGGCTTAGAAGGCTGTTATTTAGGGTCTTGATTAAGAGGAAGTAAAATTGTACTGATGAATGGAACAAGGAGACTGGCTGTATTTCATAATGTTTCTAAGTGTCTGTTATCCGTAGAGCCAAGAACTGTTTGTGTTGGCTTCTGATAGTTACTGTTACTGACTAGAGTGGAAGGAAAAAAAAACACAGCCTAGGATTAAAGGGATTAGCAAATCCAACAGATGTACCTTTCTGGATGGTGGATGGTAAAATAAAGTGTAGAAAGCTCAAACTACATGCAGCATTTGCACTACTGAGAAGATCATCAAGATTATCAAAAATAAAGCCATCATATATGTTCTATGCATGTATTTTGGTGTGGAATTTTCAGGCGTTCACTTGGGAGTCAGCCTGCTTTTTTCTGATAGGATGTAATGGACAAAAAATGCTTAAATGTGGTGACTGCAGTTTATCATCCATGTCAGCCTTTCTTTTGTGGTAGCCATGACAATACTGCAGCATCTTAAGCCAGCATGGAGAGGTAATTCCTCTATTTTACTGGTCAGGAATCTTATTTTACTGTAACTGCAGTGGACCGGGGGATCTTGGCATAGCAATCTAACAGTCAATCAAAGTTGAACATACTGATGAAGATGGGAGTTTCTACATTACAACTAGAATATTAATATAATTTGGTC
The DNA here is from genome assembly GCA_030220045.1 of Australoheros facetus. Taxonomy (NCBI): domain Eukaryota; kingdom Metazoa; phylum Chordata; class Actinopteri; order Cichliformes; family Cichlidae; genus Australoheros; species Australoheros facetus. The sequence continues at coordinate 11,330 of JASGAU010382994.1, forward strand.
ATCATGACTGATGGGTCCAAAGCAGGGGTCATCAACTACATTTGTCCAAGGGCTGGAATTTTTCTCAGCAGACAGTGTGAGGGCAGATGCTCTTGTAAAGTAAAATAAAAAATAATATTGTATCCTACGTAATATATTATCATTTGATATATAAATGTTCCTTTCAAATTTATACTATTTTTAATGATGTGCAAATATTGTACTTAACTGTTCTTCTCTGTTATGTTGACAGTTGTTATGGAGACACTGCAATTATGTGCAGTTGTACTCATTATAGATATAATGAGCACGGGAAACAGTAAAATGTTACATGACAGCAACGAGTTTATCTCTGCACAATCTACTTTTCAGAAGGTGTTTTTGTTGTTGATTTTTGTTTTTAATGAATATAGAAACATAAATATTTCAGATGCAAAACCTTCTAAATCTGCCTGGACACTTCTCTTTTAAAATAGCTTTTTTTTTTTTTTGGATCTTATGGTAAATTTTAGTAATGATCCTTCCACAGGTTCACTGACAGAAATCTTATCACAACTTTTACTTCCTTTTGTTAAACAAGTGTGATCACCAAACATTTTTTCTAGACAAACCAAGGTTAGACTCACCTTCAGCTGTGTTTACAATCTGATCACTACTAACAAAAGCTGGCTGCTCAGTGCAGCCAGAAAATGCTTGAAGTCACATGGTCCGAGCTTACATTCTGATTGGTTCTAGGGACACAGAGGCATTTACAGGCAAAAGAAAATCAGACTAGTCAGAGATAGTTATTTAATGGGTTATGATGCGATATGATGCAATTGGCGTATAATACCTGCGACAGTACTATTTGAGGGGCCGGATAGAAAGCTCTGGCAGACTGGATGTGGCCCGCGGGGCGCCAGTTGATGTTTGCTGGTCTAAATTGTTGGTTTATTGTATTGTTTATTGTCATAGCTCTGGTGGTTCTGGTGGTTACTTAGGCAGTCTTTGAGTGATGCAAAATGTTTCAAATGACCAAAAACATTTTTCCCAGAACTAAAAGTGCTTGTAATGTGAGCTGTGTGCCAGGCACTAGAGCATTATTGTATCTTTTATACACCTGTGTATATCTTTGTCTCATTCTTGTGATGAAATGCTAGGAGGTAAGTTCTTAAAATTTAAAACAGCTATTCACTCTGATGTCTGCTCAGTTTCACCTTGAACTCAAAGATGACCTGAATAGATTTGGCTAGTCAAGGGGCAAAGTAACAATAACCTCAAAAAGCACGTGTTCTGGCCCCTAACATAGTTGTGATTATTATCTCAGGGAGCACCTTGAGGAGCTTTGGCACAAATATTTGCTTAGACTCACAGAAGAACAGATGTCGGTGGCCAGCGGTCACTGTGACCTCATAAAACATATTTTCAGCAATAACCCAAGAATTAATATGCTAGCCATACATAAAATTTTACACAATGTGTGAGCTACAAGAAGCTAAAAAAGATGAAGCGATTAAAGTTTGGGCAGATATGGTTACATAGCATTGAGGCAGTAAGAAGTATCCAAAGAAAGAAAAAATATTTTAAAAAAACCTAATCGTACAGGACTTCAGTATAAGACATTACCCATGGTTCTGTGATGTTTACATGAGAAGTTATTAAGCTTTAAATAGAGGAATGTTAAATCAGGGAAACTGGTACAAAACAGCAGCTGTAGAAAGGGGTTAAGGTTGTTAACCTCTCTTGACAGTAAAAGCTAGTGTTGTAATTAGCTTTGCTGCTGCCACCACTTGACATACTTACGTTACAAACATTACAATTAGCTGCGTGACTACTTTCAGTCTGTAGTCAAGTTGCAAACTGCAGCTATGCCTGCTTTCAAAAGACACTTTCTTTTTAACATGGATTCGTGCTAAACCAATTATTAAATAAATGACTGGACAGAATGTGACTAAAACATTTGAAAAAGGCAGTTTTAATTAATTATATTGTAATGAAGAAGCACAGTTGGAGTGCTGCTGATAAAGAGCACACATTCTCATGTCATGCTCACTGAGCTGCACACAGGATGTACTGTCACTCATTAGTGAGAAATCAGTGTTCATATGCAGGCACACCACAGCAGACCACGACAAGCAGTGTAGATAAGAGCCACCTGTTCACTGAGTGTTGTTTGCGTCAGTAAAGAGGATCAGGACCACTTCTGAAACGCATCGAAAATGAGATGACTAAAAGTTGTTTATCTGAGAAACATGCAGATGAGAACCCATCAACAAACATTATATGGACAAATGTATTGGGTCACACCTCTTAATCTCTTAATTTAGGTGTTTTCAGCACCCAGAGTTTCATGGCATGGGGCCTAGCATCTCAATCACATTCATAAGCCCAGATAGAATGATTATTAAGCATCAGTATGTGGAAAAGCCTACATACAGTGCACCACTGCTGAACCTTTTGCAAAAAATAAATTGTATTTTATTACGACTCCATTCAGACATTGCCTCCTTTCAGTCAATCAGTCATGATGATGATGATCTTTGGTAGGAAAACAAAACACAATCTACACAATGCACTTATTTCAGTTTGGCTTATCTCTCCTTCAAGGCTGTGTCCTTGTGCACTATTTCGAGCACAATCAAAGTTTTTGTAATGCTCTATGTCACAGCTGTGTGGCAGGCAGAGTAGGACCCCAGTATATGACTTGGAGGATCGGGAATAAACTTAAAGTCAACTTTACTGCTGGAGAAAAATACAAAATACAAAACAAGGCTGGGCTGGGCTGGAGCCAGAAACACAAAAACTCTGAGATCAGTGGAATGTGGGCGCATACAGCATGAGGGACAACACAACAAAGGGCAACACACCAGGTAATTAGGAAGATTGGAAACACAGGGGAACACAATTTAAACTCACTGGGTAAAATAAAAGTGAACACTAAACACACGGGATACAAGCTGCCAAAATAAAACAGGAAACACCTAAATGGGAACATCAGAGACAGAGACAGTACATGGCAACACTGTGGAAGCAGGTAAACTGTAATAAAACAAAATCAGTGATAACTGCAGCAAAAGCGCAAAGCAACATTAGCCCCTTAATGCCTAGTGTATCATATTTGATACATTTGATACGTACTGTTTTTTGGAGTTTTTGAGACTTGTACATTACAGTGTCATTTTTTTTTCCTCCTGAAAAACCTAAATAAATTACACAGTACAATTT
>JASGAU010383002.1:0-10434 GCA_030220045.1 Australoheros facetus
GTTTAGAAGTGACACCGAGGATGAAGAATTCAATGGATTGATGGTTTGGTTAACTTGTTAGCATGTTCTTTAGGCTATGGTTAACTGAATAACTGTTAATATTACGTTAACATACCAGACACGTACTCAGTTCGTTGTGCGTCATGTCGCTGAATGTGTTACGTTAGCATACCGTAGGCGTAACCCTATTCGGCCTGCTCTTGGTCTCGGATTCTATCAAATCACCCTCCCAAAAAATGCGATTTATACTCCGGTGCGACGTATATATGTTTTTTTCTTCTTTACTGTGCATTTTTTGGCTGGTGCGACCTATACTCCGGAGCGACTTATAGTCCGGAAAATACGGTATATATTACAGTTCAACTCAAATGATAACTGACAGAGCAACAGCTTCATTTAGTCCACTGCCAATTCTGAATAAGTGAACAGGGAGTGTGAATGGAAATTAAGCATGAACGCTCTTGTGAGACAGAAAAAAAAAATCACTTAATTTTACATAATCTACACTTAGCTAAAGGGAAATGAAATCTATGGTAAAGCCTTTCAAACGTAACAGGAGAATAACATCTGCAACGACAAAAAAAAAATAAAAAAAATGCCTGTTTACTGCCCATAAAAGCACAGTCCATTGGTCTTAAACAAGCCAGTTGGCAAACACAGCAAGATTTAAGTGTTTAGGAGAAAAAAATCAGGTTAAAAGGGTTAATCCTATTTTTTGTTGTCATCCGCTCCAATGAACTGTCACAACAGTGCTGTCTTTGCTAAGCACAGCCAGCAGGCACACTGTAAGCACATCATTGACACTGGGGCTGTGCAGTTGCAGGAGGCTATATTTAGGTGAGGCACACAGTTTTATCAAACCTAGGCTAAGAAGATTCCATCAGAGGTAGAAGCAAATCTCCCCAACCTTAGGCTAAGAGAAAACAGGGATTTACTAAATGCCTACCAAGGGTAGAGGAGAAGCAAAATCATATGAAAGTGGTCAGCCTTACCCAATGCCACTAAAAGAGATCCATAAATAAGATTGCTAGCAGTTTTATTGGTGGGACATAAAGTTAAGGGTACTGGGTGTGATTTTTCATTCACCTCTAAAACTCTGTCTGGGACTGTTATTCAGCACACACAGCACAGGGGGAAGACAACGCTTTAGACAACATCATGAATACCGCAGTAGTAAACTCTAAAAGAGAAGAAGTTTGGCCCGTTATGAGCAAACGCTGGCAAATGTAAGTGAAGGAGCTGCTTGACATCTCAAATTCTAAATAAAAGAGTGTAGCCTGCTCTCTGAAGTTGATCAACGCTTTCACTAGCACTTCACCACACTTAGATATCATTTATTTGTTTTATATGACGAAAAGCAGCCTGCACTGATAAATATTACTGACAGTCATCGGCTAACAAACTCGATCCAAATGTTTTCATTTATAGGTCAAAGTCTGTATAGGTATGTCAAAATATTTTATACATATGTTCTCTCTCCCCTCAGCCCCAACCAGTTGCAGCAGATGACTGCCCCTCCCTGAGCCTGGTTCTGCTGGAGGTTTCTTCCTGTTAAAAGGGAGTTTTTCCTTCCCACTGTCACCAGGTTCTTACACATAGGGGGTTGTTTTGACTGTTGGGTTTTCTCTGTAATTATTGTAGGGTCTTTAGCTTACAATATAAAGCGCCTTGAGGCGACTGTTGTCATTTGGTGCTATAGCAATAAAATTGAATTGAATTGAATATGTGATTAAAAGATACAGTTTTAATTTGAAAAACTTTTTTTCTGTATGTACCACACAAGCTGATTAATGTTGAGTGTTACAGTGCTCAGTTCATTATCTTAAAGTATACAATGCATGATTTGGGAGAGAATTCCACTTAAACAGACAGACAAGTTAATAATGCAAGTTACTTCTGTCAAAAACAGCACATTCATTGAATGATTATTCTCTGTAAATGGCTCAAAGGGAATTTAAACAGTTCGGTAATGTAATAATCACTGAACGTTCTGTTTCTTTTCACTTCTTCTCCATTCAAATTCCACGACAGAGTATAGGAAGTAATTCAAAAGCTCATAACCTGGCTAGCCATCTTAGAGAAACTTCCTAAATGCCACAGTGTCAGTTCCAGACATTTAAGAATATGTCCCAGAGCCACTCAGTGAGATATGTCCAGCCTAAATTTGCTCTGAGGTTTGAATAGCTCTGAAGTACGCTCTTGAAAGCTCTGACTAAATCATAAAATCACCAGAGCCACTTTGCAAACTGACCAGATGTAATCAGAGAGCCCACTGAGAAAAATGCCCTGAATTAGCCAAGTCTGTCTTTTCTACCCTCTTTTGGTACCACTGGGATCACCGTCTTTCGAAGCAAAGTACAACCTGCTCTCTGGAACAAAAACTATACGCAGGTAGTCTAAAGTCAACAAATAAGTAGATTCTCGGCGGGGGAAAACAGAGAGAGTGTGAGTGACAGTGCTGTAAAAGGCAGAGAGAGGAGAGAGAGAGCATTCAGTGAGCATGAGCTTTGTCATGAGCACGCGCATTTTATCCTACTAGCATGTGCCAGTATTTGCTTTGCAGGCTGTCATCCTGCCACTAATTGTGCCTGTGTTTTATCATGATACCTTGTTATCTCCCATAGGGTCCTTAATGTCATGTCAAAGGAGTCTCCTGACAGCCAGACAGAGTAAACTCTGGCCAGTGGTCCCCCACAGATTAATTCAAAACCTCTCCCACTACCAGCAAGAACCTCATATCGATAGAGTGAGACTTGGAGAGAGATGGAGCATTGGTTATTCTCCCACCGTAGATGAGATGTTACGATAATGTAGTGACTATCATACCTGTTATTGGTCACAGTGTACACCATTACTTCATGACCTTACTGCAGGATTGCACCAGTGCTGGGCCAGTGTTTTCACCACTTAGCAAGCCGCTATTCAGACATGGAGTAGACACATGCACACAAAAAACTTTAGTATGTATCTCCTTTCTGAGTTGAAAGGGTAGGAGCAAGTATAGGAGCATGAAACCCAACAAAACAAACAGTGGAGAGAAAGCATAAAAGCAGGGACAGAAAATAAGACTAGGACAACCAACATTTTAACTAAGTGCAGCAGTATTAGGAGAGATCCAAGTTAGTATAGTCTTCTGGATATAATATAGATGAAAACTGATCACCTTACCTTTATTTTTTTTTAAACCATTGTTTTTGGAAACATAAAAAGTAGAGATAAATAAGACCAAAGTTAATAAAGCTTTGAAACTGTTGGAAGCCCCTCAGTGAGAAGACATTGAGCATGAAATGAAATGAAACTAAATCTCAGCAGATACAGTGTATCTGATTTTCCCTGGTCTGCGTGAGCAAGCAAAAGCAGAGGCTCATGTGCAGGATTCATCCTGTTTTTTTCTCTCTTTTTTGTTGTTAGCTCTGTAATTTCTAGATGCCAAACATGGTCAGGATTTAGCTTTAAACCTACTAACTTTGCAGGAGCCTCCCTATGCAATCGAAAACTGAGTAACTTGTTAGGACCAAAACTGGTGTGAAGAAAAAGGGGACATGCTGTCTGCTATTGAGATGGTGCAGATAAATCACCCCTATAGAGTGAGCAATCTGTCTCTCACCACTGCCTGTCTCATAATCTAACCATTTGTCAAAGTCTCTGAGACACACAGCATGTGGCAGGGCCAGGCCAAACACATTGATCCTGCTAAGTATTTCCTCTCTACTGTTTCATAAGCGCTTTAGTCTTCTATACATTTGCGAAGCATCAACAATGGAGAGGTATCTTGAAGTGATAGCAGATAGCTAGAGTGATATTAGCAATGGCACAAAGGCAATCACAGGTGATCTTAGTATTCAATCTGGTATGAACCCTCACCTTTATGTGTTCTTTAACTAGTTGGCTTGAATTTTGTTCAGTTGCACTTATCACAAGCTCTGAAATGAAATGGCTATGTTTGTTGTTTGCATTTCTAGAATTGTACACATTACCAGACAATCAAAAGGTAAGAAAAACCAAAAGACGTTCAAAATGTAAAAAACATTAAATGCATTGTAATATGATGTAACTGTCACCTCTACATGGTCATCCTTCTGATCCACCTACACCTACTGTTTGTAGCATTGTCTGCTAATTGAGTCTGGAGTTAACAGAATTTTTGTGTGTAGATGATTCTGTAGTAGTGAGCATCTTTAATTAAATATCGTTATTTTTATTGTGTCCAACCCCTGGAGCACCATATTGGTGACAGTTTCCCATCTTGGGCATTTCCTGTTGCTTGATGAACAATCCAATTTCAGAAGGACTGGGGTGGGGGGTGGGGGGGAATCCACCTGGGACACAGACAGGACTTAAAAGGTCAACCTGTATGTACTAGAAATAACAGAATCTCTGTGAGGAGACATGAGATGGTTGGGGCTTCAACATGTATATATTAGCTGCCATAATATATAAAATCATGCGGAAAGTAACAGGATAATTTCAGGGGTAAAATTAAACACTAGGAAGACGTTAAGCATAAAAATCTTCTCTAGTAGCAGTATACAGGATCTTAGGGCATAAATTACTGTAATATTTACATTTACTTAAACCCTCATGGGGTGCAAAAGGATGGCCTTTTTTACTTGAAACCTCATTGCATTGTTTAATAAATCCCAGCCACATGGCACTTAAATAGGAAATAGACTAAGAAATGCAAGCAGTATTTTACTCAGGTCTGTATAATAAGTGTCCCTGAATGCTCAATAGGAGACATCAGAGAAAACTGATAGCCCGCAGCAGGTTTTTAAATCCAAGAAGTCTTAATTAGTAATTCCAAACATGCTGACGTATCCCATAAAATACACTGTGCTGTGTTTCCTTGATTGCTAGAAACCAAGTGATTTCTTGTTTTCAGAGTTTTTTATTTTTCAAGGTTGTGTCACTACATTAGCTATAATCAAAGTAAAGAATTCCCTGTTGGGTTTCCTTTGAAGATTACACCTACAGTATCTAATGTCTTTTTATGATGACTGCTCTTTTGAACAGCACTGATTGCATCATGAGCACAACCATTTGATTAAATAATAACTGTCAATCTGCTACATCCAAAAAAAGTCCCAAAATAATGAAGGATATAGTAAGCCATCACTGTAAATTGTCAGTTACTATCACTCCCGTAAGCAACAGCAAGTTTCAGCCCCTTGCCATGTTCAAGAAACCAGTTGGAGATGATTTGCACTTTGTGACATGGCGCACTATCCTCCTGGAAGCAGCATTCAGATGATGGGTACACTGTGTTCATAATACTCAGGTAGGCTGTGTGGTCAAGTGGTATTAAGGGGCCCAAAGTGTGCCAAGAAAATATCCCCCACATCATTCCATCACTAACAGCAGCCTCTGTCCCTAATACAAGGCAGGATGGATTCATGCTTTCATACTGTTTACGTCAAATTCTGACTTAACGATCTGACTGTTGCAGCAGAAATCAAGACTCACCAGGTGCAATTTGTAGCCTCGGATTGCTGTTTTTAGTGGACAGTAGTGACACCCAGTGTGGGCTTCTGCTGCTGTAGCCCATCTGCTTTAATGTTCGATGTGTTGTGTGTTCAGAGATGGTCTTCTGCATACTACGGATGTAACAAATGGTTATTTGAGTTACTGCTGCTTTCTTATCAGCTCAAGGCAGTCTGGCTATTCTCCTCTGTCAACTCACTGTATATTTTCTCTTTTCCAGACCACTGTCTATAAACCCTAAAGGTGGTTGTGTGGGAAAATCCCAGACTGGCACAACCATGCCACCTTCAAAGTCACCTTTCTTCCCCATTGACCATGTCTACGTACATGGCTAAATCCAGTGAGAGCTCAATGTCACTACATATGCTGATTTGTTTCTGTATGTTTGTATTAACGAGCAGTAGAAACAGTATGCGTAATATATGCCTAATAAAGTGGCCGGTGAATGTATTTGCCTCTGGTCAGTTACCTCTGGTCAGTGGGACAACAATCATAGCTGTCCACTGGAAATAAAAATAAAAATAACACTGAAATGTTAAAAGAGAAAAGTGTGTCATGGCTGACTAGATTTGTGCATCCACCTGGAGAGATTATAAATTGATGTTGCATTGCAAAGGATAGTGAAGCGGGAAGGGCATGCGTCAAGCATACCAGCTGGGTGACATGCGGTGCTAAGCAAAAAATGTTTCCCATTTTCAAAATGCATGTGATGTCCAGACAATTGATATAATCTCACCTCAACATTACCATCACTTTGCCAAGGTTAAACTCCAATTTCTACCTAATACATAACACTGAATTCAATGCCATATAGGGAGGAGAAAAACTGTAATGCAAAAAAGGAAAAAGGCCATTCTTCCACAGTTGCGGCCATGTGTCCTGATTAAACACTCCCACACAAGTGTGCCTGGTGAGGTCATGTAGCACCGTTCAATCATTCTGCCACTATGACAGGCAACCTTCCACCCACCGGCCACGCACATCCTCCCTGGGCTCCCTCCATTAAATAAATTGTGCTGTAATAATCTCTTGGCTCCCAATATTGGTGGCTGAGCACAGAAGCCTATTTTGATTACCCCACTTTCAGGCCAAGCCAGAACCATCTGTAATCTCCATGTTTTACCATCACTACATTAAAGAAGGAATTATTTAATGGGGACTGAAAGAGAAATAGTGTCATTATCCTATGCAATCTCGAGCAACCATTTTCCCCACTTTCCTATGTAGATTAGCACTATAAGAGAATAGGATATGGTGGATGACAGACCATGCTTACATACTTTGCTCTCTGAATGTCAAAAACATATTTAACTGGGCTCCAAAATGCAGGCTTTAGGTAACTCGCATCCAGATTACGACTCCTGTCCACTACAAGGAAGAGAATCACCCTTGTTCCAATCATGTACTGTATGTTGCTCCATCTCATTTTTCAATAAATCCAATGATGGAAAGCTGGAGGCCCCATGAGACCCAAACAAATCAATGGCAAAATGTAGTCTCAAATTAACTGTAGTCAACCTGACTGAAATAGAGAATGCTGTTATTCAATCAGATCCCTACACTCAACACACAAACATAATACACACAGATACGCATGCGAGCACTCACGCTGGTACAGTAAGTGTACTGTATCCTCAACAGAAAGCCAGCAGCTGTTAGTGGCTGCTAATGCTTGATAAGGCTGCTAATACTTGATAAGACCTGTAAAGCTAAACTGCACAACTTTTAAAAATATCTCTGAATTCATTAAGTGAACAGTAACGAAGGGGCTTATTTCCCCAATGTGTCACAAAGCATAAAGCTAGTCTCTGTAGAGGCAGCACAGATACCACTCACAATTTATTCAAATCAAGTACGCTGAGTGTTTACTTACCAGTTTAGCATTCTAAAAATTGTAGCTATAAAAAAAATAAAAATCATAACTCAAGCACTGAAACCAAACCTGGTTAAACTACAGCAACATACAGCAAATGCCTTCAGGAACATTAAATGTAATTTTATCTAGACAATAAATTGCCTAAAAGTTGCCTCCCTTTAACTTTATCACTGCACTAATGTTCTCATCGGTTGCTACATTTGCTCTACTTTTCTTTAACGTGTTCTTTGCAAAAGAAGCAAAGTTGCCTGCTCACTTTTATTTTTCCCCAGAATAGAACTGAATGCACATGAGGAATAAAAGGCTGTTGTAAAAGTGGACCTTGCAGAAGAGATTTGCTTTACTGTTGCAAAGGGATTTAACTGATTGACAGAAATCGCAGGACAGACGACCAGACTCTGAGAATGCGATGCCGATAAAATTCCAAAGCTTAATAATAATTATAATAATAATAAAAAAAAGTTTGAATGTATGACATCTTCTTTTCTATCTCTCCGGGGAATTGTAGAATACTTTCCAACAGATGTGTCCTCTGGGCCCTGAATTGCTAGATAATTAAAAGGCTCTTCTTGATCAGAGGGTTGCATACTAATATTGCACCTCATCAGTTGTGTAGAATCCTGCACAATGCTGTTCCATTGACAGACTCCAGTCAAAAGGCTCTATGCAAACAGGTAAGAAAATAATAATCACCTGGTTTCCATCATATTCTGTGAGAGGGATATCGTTCTGCCGATCAAGCACCAAAATATCCTATCTATAAATATTCTATGACTTTTATCGCTCTTTATTTCAAGGACATGCTGCATTGATAGGTGTCAGCGCTATCACTTTTTCATGATTGGGACAAGAAAACTTGCAAAAAGGATCACTGACAAAATGATCCAGTCTGAACCAGAACAGAGCAGGCATTAATCTCAGTACCAATCATATGTATTGTTCAACAACCCTTTTACCCTCCCACAGATATTTTATGGCCATCGCAGCATTCAGAACATTAATATTTGTCCTTATATAACAGGGTACATTGATAAACTGGTCTTATTTTTTTCCCTCACCCTCTGGCTAACTGACCGCATCTGCTCACTGTGAGATGCTTGCTCAGAATCGAAGGAGGCTGCTCAGCTTTGGATCTGGAAATGAGGCTGTAGATTGGATTATGATGCCATTTTTAATCTGCCTTTTTCCCTTGCAAGATATTGCTCCTCCCCTGCTTCTTAGTGTTATACAAAACTTGACAAGAGGAGATTTTGCTGAATTCTGCTACAGTGATGACTGTGATTCCTTGTGACACTCTAATTTGAGCTTATAGAGCCAAAGCTTTGATGCAGACATGGGAAGTCACAGAGACCCTTCTCCTCTCCGGGCCCATTAAAAAGTCCCACATATCTCCTTGTGTACTTTAATTAGAGTCATCTTGTCCTGTCCCTTATCCTGATTTTCAGGATGTAGGCGTCCATGTATCTCATTTCGGCTTCACTTTGTCAAAAATGAAATAGTAGCCGTAACTCAATGGCAACAGGCTCTCCAACATAATGTGCTGTTTTCCCACCTTGCATGCAGATTGGTCTAAAATGCTATTTGAGAAATATGAACACAGATTAAAAGCAGGTAATTTACCCCAATAAAATACAAAAAAATGCATTTAAGTGTTTTTTGTCTTTTTTAATGCCGGTCACTGCAAAGTATTCAAAGCTCCATGCAGAGTTAACTGAAGCAAAGACACAACTTTTTTGCTGTCCTGATTGAGCGGCGCATCTGTGGTTTTAATTGTAGAGTTGAGTAATTGCAAAATCAAAGCGCTGAGTGCTCGTGCCACAAGCAAATGGTTCTCAGATCACCAAAATGTTTAATTATGGTAATATACAGTATCCATCATCGTGCCCCAAACAAGTGGGTGGCCGACCTCAATTTTATTTAATTACTTCTCTCTCAGTGCATCTATTTATTTTGGCAGCTCTCAATGACAGAGTCAAACAAGCATCTACTTCACTAAAAGAATAGAGTCCTCATTTTAGGGTCTTGTTCAAAGACACTTCAAAACCAGTGGCTGGTGCCAAATCTCTGACCTTTTGGTATCAGGACAGTCTCCCCAAGCGCCAAATCACCCTTCACCTGACATTTAACATGGTGAGTAAGAGAGTAGAGGGGGTCAGAGGAAACACAACCAGCTGGGAGGAGCATAACAAAAATGGCAAGCTGTCTAATACATATCTCACGTCCTCATCATGGCCTCATCATGGTCTGTCCTAAGTGTGTTTGGATTTACACAGATAATGTGAGCGCAATAAAACCATACAACTTTGAGAAGTCCACCCAATAATAATATTTACACACCAGTATCATATAGTATCATTAGTGTACATGAATGTAGTTTGGTTTAAAAGGCTATAAAAGCCAGTCTTACTTGTCACTTATGAGCCTCCACATAGCCATAAATCAGAGCTACTTGAACAATAACAAACTGAAGGGCACTAAAACCAGCGAGAAAACTGCAGGCCTACAAATGAGTGCTTACTCTGACTTCCTTTATTCATGTTTGCTGCTAGAGCCTGTCATTTGAGTAGGAATAAAATATGATCATTTCAAAAACAGTCCATGACTTGCATTCACTTTAAATAAAAAAACAACCCTATTTTTAATATAATGTATAAAGAAAATTGAATAATAATTTAGAGCTTTTTGTAAATGAAGACCTCATCATGAACTTTTAACAATGGTAAATGTCAGCTCATATTTTCTCCAAAATAGCAGAAGAAACCACCAAAAAGAATTAATATATCAAACTGGATAGACTATATTATATAGGAAAATTTTAGTCCTAATTGGAATTGGGTTGTGTCATGTGATGGGTTTTTCTATAACAAATGTATCTATAGGACTCCATAGTAATATAGGGATACTCTAAATCTAATGAATATTTCTTCTATTGTGTTATGACACTCAAAAAAAAAATCAGAATTAATGTGTGCATAGTTAATGCTATGAAATATATAAAAACAAAAAGTTAATGTTGTGGACTTTGTAAAATGTAATCTTTAATGTGAAAGAGTAGCATGGGAGATGGGGTTGTGCAA
>JASGAU010383011.1:0-45870 GCA_030220045.1 Australoheros facetus
GTGTGTGTGTGTGTGTGTGTGTGTGTGTGTGTGTAAGTGACTGAGGTCAGGGCAGAGGTCATGGCTGCAGTGGCTATAAATTTTCTCTACAGTTGTAACAAAGACGTAAAAACACTGAGGCCAAGGGCGCCAGGGTGGCTCAGTGGATGAGCAGGCGACCATGTACGCCACATGCCTGCGTGTCTTCCCCGTATCTCTCTCCCCACTTTCCTGTCTCTCCTCAATGTGCACATCTAATAAAGGAAAAATAGGCCAAAAAAAATCTTTAAAAAATATACTGCAGCCAAGACCCTCTGCTTGGATAAGTGTTGGCTGGATGATGAAGTTTAGAGTGGGGTTAGATTTTTTTTCTCCTCATAACTTTGGTAATATACTTGGAGTACAAAGGCATGTGCAGTGTGATCCAGATGTATTTGGACCTCTTTTTTTTGGGAGGGGGGCTCTTTACACCACCACAGTGAAATTTAAATCAAGGTATCAGGATATGATTGAAGTGCAGACTTTTTACTTTAATTCAGAAGTATTGTTTTAACTGTTTAGGGATTGCAGCCATTTTTAAACACAGTCCCCCATTTTCAAAGGCTCAAAAGTAGTTGGACAATTATCGTGGTCGGGTCTGTTCCCTCATTAATCCATGAGAAATTACGCATGTAAAAGTTCTGGATTCCACTCTCAGTGAGGTCTGAAGAAATGGAGAACACGTCCAAATACTTATGGCCCTGACTGTGTAAAGGAATAGTTAGACAACTTTGGAAATTCAGCTTTTTACTGTCTTTCCAAGAGGCAGAAGGCTTGTGTCTGTACACTGAAGTGCAGTTAATATGCCAATAAAAATCCAAAACCATATCTGATTTAAATTAGGCAGATCTCCCCTTCAGGTTTATCTATTTTTTGAGCCGCTTTAATTGCTCCAACTGTTTTTAGATTGCTCAGAACACTTGTTATTAAGCATACGTGATTCTAGCTGGATCTTTTCCTGTGAAAGGTGGAGATCCTTCAATTTGAATTTTACTTTTGGAAAAAGTTTGAAATCACAAATATGCCAAATATGATGAGAAGGGCGGGTGGAAAGGGAAGGCTATATTTCTGTCACTGAAGAATTCCTGCATTTTCAATGCATTATGAGTCTGTGCATGACAGCACAATGGCAAGTGAGTGACACAGGGGATCAAATACTGCATGAACCCCTAAATGCTGAATAAAAAAAACCAATTCAATTCAATTTTATTTTATATAGCGCCAAATCACAACAAACAATCACCTCAAGGCACTTTTTAATTGTAAGGTAAAGATCCTACAATAATTACAATAACAACAGAAAAGAAAAAACAATGAGTTGTAACCCTGATCTGACACCTTCTTTGGATATGGATGCAGTTGTTTCTTTCTGTGAAGACTGCTGCTTGGTCTGTGTGTTGTAGGTTTAGATCCAGCTCTCATAACAAGTGTAATTTCAGGCAGTTTGACAGAAAAATTTTGCAGAGGTGAAATCCCAGATGCCAACGTGTGGTTGGTCAGAACAGGAAGTCCTTGGAGGGAAGTTGGAAGCAGTCCAGAGGTGAACAAAGAGAAGACCCTGAAGGGGAGCTTGTCCAAATTTAAATAAACTATGGGTTTTGCTTCATATGGGCCGAGTGGTTCCATAGTGCAGTTGCCTAACTCATCAATGATCCCCATCTCAAGACTGAGAGGAGATACAGATCATTTGGGGTTGTGTCAGAAAGGGCATCCGGCATAAAGGTCAGCCACTGTGGCGACCTCTTGTGAATAAAGGAGCAGCTGGAAAAAATCTTTATGGGCAGAGATACAAAACTTTTTGGGCACATTTTGTGTGATGCTAGAACTAGCAGGTGATTAGTTAGCCAAAGAGCTGAGAAATAAGAGAAAAGCATTTTGTCTTTCTCTAGTCAATATTGAGTAATACACAAACACCACTGAGGCCTCATGATTAAGATTTTCTGTCTATCTGAAACAGTTTCTTTCCTGTGAAAAACAAGATAAAATATGATTAGGAGCTGGATTGGCAATCATGGCTGTGTTTGCCTGCCAACCTTTTTTAGTAGTTTGCATGTTTGATATGATTAATGTGGTCAGAAGTTAATTTTATATGGTATGAATGTGTGGGATCTTTTAACATGCAGGCCTGTTCGCAGTGCAGAAAGAGGGGAGCACAAACCTCCGCCAAGACAGCTCACTCTCTGGGCAGGATTTACTTCTAAGGGAATAGTACTGCATTTACTAGATATTCATTTTGTTTTCTTTGTTCTTTTTAAAGATACTTTGAGAAATTTGTATTGCAGTAAAATCAGGTAAGGGTAGCATGACAGATGTTTATTTTGATTACACAAACATTATGTAGGTTTATGTAGTGGATAATAACTATTGATTTGTAAATAACGACATGAATAACTTGAGCTTCTTATATAATATTAACTAGCGTATATTTCTAACCAACTAGGCAGCTCTTTCTCAATACTTTCTTTGAAGACATGACACTGAGATTTTGGGGTCAGCTTGAAAGTAAGGCAGATGTGAAATGTAACAGTGAGGTCAGAGGTCAAATGTGACATGATAATTGCATGCAAACTGTAATGTGCTGACTATAATCTATTGACCTTGAAGGTGAGGTCAGAGGTCAAATGTGACACGATATTTTAAATCTTTATATGGTGCTTTCTAAATGTTGACAATACACACCACACTTATAAGAATCATAGTTTCTAAGTTATAAGGCTTTTTGTCAATTTTGGACCAATAAATCATGTAGTTGACCTTGAAGACTTCGGTGGATGTGAGCCAAATTTTAATTGTTAACATGACCCTACTCGACATCCCTACACAGTTTTATCAGAATTCATTCAAAACTCGTCAAGCTGTCATGTTTGCAAACAGAATAATGGCATGCGCACACACACTACTAAAAACATAACCTACTTGGCAGAGGTAATAAAGATAGAAAATAATTGGGAAAGAGGATGTTATTTTTTAAAAAATGACAGGAAACTTGGAGTGAGAATTTTTCCCTTCTCTTGTTTTTCCTCTGTTCTTCAAATGGCCATAAGGGTGCTAAGCCCCTTTAAAAGCAGACCTCAGGTCACTAACTCAAACCATACCGTGTCCAAGCTCTCGAGTCCATTCGCTCAACTCTGACTGGGCTCTGGAGATCATTATAATGGACTGCAGTGCTCCAGATGCCTTGCAGGTGAAACAGGTGGTGGAGAGCTGCTCTGTCTGCCGCCCCCCCCTCCCCAGTGTCCTCAATACCCTCATTTCCTCATGGAGAAAGTTTGCTAATGAAGGAACTTGTGTCATTAAGGAGAGGAAGAGGTGCCATAATGATGAAAATGAAGGGAGAGGTAAGGCGGACAGGGAGGTGAGAGGGGAAGATGAGTCATCTGTGGGTGTTTTATAACGACATGGCAGGGAGAAGATGAGTTTTTCTGATACTGTCAGACACAAACGGGCTGAAGGAAGGAAAGAAAAAAAAGATATTAAAAAATGCAGATGAGCTGGAAAGAATCAAGAAGGAAAGCTGCAATATGGGCGGCACATAACGAGGAGAGCTCGAGAGAGAGAAAAGTTGTTACAAAGATGAGAGTGCTCGATGAAAGCCTCTGGCCTTTCTCTCCTTTCACTTCATGTTAATGACACCCAGAGTGAAATATGTTTCTCTTGTTATGAAGATGAAGGGAGCCGATCAGAGCTAAGCGTGTTAGTGTTTAACAGAGATGGATGCCTAAGTGGATGGGTCATCGAGTCCAGATGGGAGCAGCTCTGTTACATAACGCAGCAGGCATGACCACCGCCGATCGATGGGAGAAATCACTTCTTGGAGGCTTAACTCGTTTACCGCAGACTTGAATTGAGTTCAGCTGAGCTGTGCTGGCTTCTCATTATTACAACATGCTGTATGGAGAATGAGACAAAGGAAGAAAATGTTTCATCCAAGGGTCACAGTGGCTCCGACAGCCAAGCAGGTGGACTGGTGAAGATTTTTTTCCAAATAAAGCTAAACCTCATCTTGAGAGGGCCTGGCTGTTTGCTGCTGGAACAAAGAGAGGTTTTGTGCATTATTGCATTAAAGACAATTACAGTCAAAGTGAGAGTGGTGACCTTTGTGCAGACAGCTTATCGCAGCTCTGTTTCACAAATGCTTTTGTTATGAGTTGTTTTTTGGGGTTTTTTTTGATAAATGACTGAACCTTAGCAAACACCAGCTTTAAGTGACACGAGCATTTGAGATGTAGTCGTGCGGCTCTACCTTCACAGATGGTCACCCAGGCTGCTGGAGTTGCTTTTTGCCAGTGGAGTTGCTCGTTCAAACCCAACATAACTCTGGCTAATTAATTCTGAGAGGCCTATAATTTTCCCAAACAATCAAAGCACAAACAGATTGAGCAGAAAAAACAGCAAAATTGGCCAGTAGCCTCAAACTTTCTTTACCGATTGAGTTAGCTTTTATAACCAAAGGCTGGCTCAGTTCAAAGCCTCTCAGACTTTTATCTACCTCCGCGCTCTGAGGTGTTTGGAGAGTGCTACAGTGCTCACATAAGCAACAAATCACACACGCTAATAGAGTGCAACTTTTTTAATGGCACTTATCATGCCTTCATAGTGTTGTAAAAGCATAATCTTTAAAACTAAGTCTATCACGGCATCAGATTACTGCAACATTGTTTTCTTGGTTGAAAGATTCATGATAACAATATTTTGACAATATCTGAACAACCCCAACATAGGGGAGCATATTTTTTGTAGGTGCAGGTAAAGTGTCTTGCTCTTGTCTGTAATCTTCTCCTTTCCCACTTTTTGTTTTTTATTGTGGGCTGCAACCAGTTTTAATACTAGGTTGGAGTATTAAGAGTGCCTCCAGATAAGAACAGCATGAGATCAGCGCAACTTGGGAAATCACCATCTCCAGATCTGATCATGTCACATGATATGTGGTGTTAGGTGATTAGAGAAGAAAATTTTATGCCTCATTTTCAGATGAACCCTTTCCATAATGAGTGGGCGACGCCCACTTTTTGGGAGGCCTGGCACTATATTGCCAAAGGGATTCACTCACCCATTCAAATCGCCCACTCAGCACTGAAGGGGTTAATCCAAAACTGAAGCATAAAAATTTCTCCTCCAATCATTTAACACCCTTATTGTGTGATATAGTCAGATTTGGTGATTAGATATCACTGATATTATCACTCAGTACCTCTAGACTGCAACACCTCTAACAAAGCAATTCAGCCATTTCCACTGAGGTTGATGTGTGTTGATGTGCTGGGAGTGATGAAGTGAGTCTTAAGGTGGAGTTAAAGGCAAGAGGGAGGTGCAGCAGCAGCTTTTTATTTCCTGTCTTCACTTGGACTACATGCACTAAATCTAAGAGTGAGGTCAAGTGTCGCTGGAACACCAGCAGTGTTGCTCGCTCTCTCTCTCTCTGGTTACTTATTAACAATGACAGATTTGGTTGTTATGTTTAAGCTGTTGGGGGTCATATGACATCACACGCATGCTCTAGCAGCGATAACGAGGAGCAGGCTGAGGTCAGTGTGTGCGGGTTATGATGAAGGAACATCTGCAATATTTGGATCTGATCTGATTTTCTCCTCCTCCATTTTTTTTTCCTGGGTCTCTTTAGATGCTGAGCCACCGTGGCTCCAGTGCCCCGAGAACATCGATGCAGGGACAGCTGAGCGCCGCGGCACAGCCGTCGTCAGCTGGAACATCCCAGATGCCACTGACAACTCTAAAGAAGAGGTTGTTAATGCAACCAATCAATTTTATTCCAGTTAACACCAGAATAGCTCGAGGTTTAATGTTTTCCCACCACTGCTATACAGTTTATTAAAGAAACACACACACTAAACCTGTGACATATGTTGAGGAGGCGCTGCACAAGCTACTTCATTTTAATTGTTTACAAGTCAAAGTATTGTATCTAACATGTGCATGCCACGTGACATGCTTCATGTCACTTCATGCGATAAGATAAATTACATGCTGTCTCTTATTCCTCCAGGTGGTGATCCAGGTGAAACCAGTCTATAGTCCTCCACAGCTTTTCCCCATTGGAAAGGAAACCATCACCTACTTTGCAACAGACCGCTCTGGAAACCAGGCCAACTGCTCCTTTACAGTCACTGTCATCGGTGAGCTCATCCTTCTTGGGAGCACATAAAATCAAACAATGGATGCTGCATGTGGCCCGTGGCAGATTACAGAGAGAGGGAGTGGGAAAGAATTTGGTCACATTTTTTTTTTGTGTTGTGTTTAGATGACTGTTTCTTTACTCTATAGAATAAAGTAAATTACAAATTAAGCCAGGTGGCACAGTGGTACAGTGGTTAGCACTATCGCGCTACAGTTAGATGGTCCTGCGTTCAAACCTACTGACCAAGCTGTTTGCTTGATCTGTGCCTGTGTGGGTTTTGTCCAGGTACTCGGGCTTCCTCCCACAGCCCAAAGACATGCACACTAGGTTAATTGGTGATTCTGAATTGACTGTAGGTGTGAATGGTTGTCTGCGGTGAGAAAGTGACTGATATTTTGGGCAAATGAAGCCTGGAATGTCCGCAAGCAAGCAGTCCCATGAGCGAATTGCTTCCAGTGTGTACGCAGCTGGGATAAGTCTCCAGCCTCCAGGCGACCTTGGATTAGAAAAGCAGAAGAAAATTATGGCTGGATAATTAGTTCATAAATTGTGTGATGCAGTGTGAGGTAGTTCTAAGCAGTGAACATTTTTGAGGTCCAAACTAGCGGCCTCTCGGTTAGGATGCCTTACCGCCCGTTTGTGACTCCATCTGCCTACTTCTGTGCTGCAGCTTGTTTCAGTCATTTCACTGAAACACTTTCAGTGACTTAATTAACCAACTTAACAGTGAGGGATTCTGTTCTGCTCCAGCAGGTGCCAAACACTGTTTGCTGTGGAGAATGAATAACAGGGGTGTCCCATGTCAGCCGCTCAATAATCACTGCAGTCAGGGGGAAAACCCCAGGCATGGTAGCTGTGAACATTTCCATATGTTATTATGTTGGTGGAAAGTTGTGGGTTTTTTATTAGAGACATGTGTTCAACTCGTGCCCTCTGACACGCTGCTGCCGCTGCATTGAAAAAGTCAGGCGACAGAGTCGCACTGCTCGGATTTTCTTTATTTCTCATAATTTTTTTTAACCTTTTCTGTTTTACCCTAAACATGGTTAGGTTTAGTCTGATTTCTTCTTCTACCAACTGACGTTCTTAAATGTGTCGTTTCGTTTGAGTTTTCTCCATCTGGTAATCAGGCAGTGCGCTTACTTTCTATCTCTACAGATACGGAGCCCCCGGTCATTGACAGGTGCAGGTCGCCGCCCACAGTCCAAGCCACAAACACGGAGACGGCAGTCGTCTGGGAAGTCCCGCAGTTTTCCGACAACTCAGGTATGTCTGGTCGCTCTCTCTTTAGCCGGTTTATTCTTTTGTGACTCTGTTCCACTCCGCTCCACCCTCTGTCTCAGTTGATGATGGTTAAATGGGATCTTTTCGTCTGGGAGTTTGGAAAAAGAGGGTGCTGCGTATAATGGTGAAAGACACTGGTCATAGAGTATGGATTTGTAACTGAGTGAATTGATGCCTCATTAGTGCGTCTGTGTTTAGCGAGAGAATATGACTAGCGGACAGAAGCTGGAAATGTTAAAGTGTCTGCTAATAACATTAATGTGAAAACAGATGGAGGCAGTGGAGAGAAGCAGGTGTTATTGCTATGAGAAAAGTCCTTTTGTGGGAATGTGTGCTCATTCCACCCATTTTTCACACAGTCTGGATAATTGTGTGAGCAAATGCAGAACTCGACTCTCAGTACTTGAGTGAAATGTTTTGGACAGTTCATTATGTTTTTTTTTTTTGTTTTTTTATTACTGAGAGTGAATGTAGTTAAGACATTAATCACTGTCACGATGAAGCTGACACTTCAGCAGCCGTTCACCCACTGGAAAAAAATCGATTTAATTTAAGTACTTAAGTGCTAGTTGTGAAGAATATCAAGTTAATATCAAAAGTTGAAGTTCTAAAATGATTATCTTTTATTTAGACCAGGGAGGATCTCTTTTGGTTCTCCATAAAATCGCAGATCTAAATCGTGTTTGTGGTTCTGTGGTGACCTGAGACTAACCACACTCGTGTTCTCTGGAGTTCCATTTAACTGAATCCTTTCTGAGACGATGTAAATGTGACCCTTAAAAAACATTACGGGATACAGTTGCAAGAAAAATGTATTCCTGCATGAATATAACCGTGAGCATCAGACAAGGGCCAGAAGTAGAGACAGAGAAGTAAATGAAATGTAAATATTACACTGGGATATTTGGGGCTTTTCTTGGCTCAGAATGGGCCTTTGGGGCGGCAGCTATGCACATAAGCATGTAGTTAGGCAAAGAGACTCTATTACATTAGTTAACAGAAGTGTTTTATAAACAAAAATGAGTTTAAATTTGAGCAAAAAAAAAAAAGAGCCCCAGAACCCGATGTCCTCCCTCTAATCTGACCCAACATCAGAATTTAACCTTTAAGAAATAAAGCCATGAAAGTAGATTTACAAGACTCATCAAAACCAAAAGAAACAACAAAACAGAAGCACAAACCATTCAAACACAAGAAGGAGGAGGAGATAGCAGGAACCCATTTTCTGTCCCCATTTGTAGAACACAAAAACCAGGAGCCACAGTTCAAACCTACAGGGAGAGGGAAGGCATGTAATAGTTTGTAGCAATGCATAATACTTAGTAGGAACATGAAGGTAACTAAAATTTCCTAACTTGCACTTAATTTCATATGTACACTATATTGCCAAATGTATTCACTCGCCCACCCAAATCATCAAATTCAGGTGTTCCAATCACTTCCACGACCACAGGTGTATAAAATCAAGCACCTATGCATTCAGACTGCTTCTACAAACATTTGTGAAAGAATGGGTCACCCTCAGGAGCTTCATGGAATGGGTTTCCATGGCCAAACAGCTGCATCCAAGCCTTACATCACCAAGTGCAATGCAAAGCATTGGATGCAGTGGCGTAAAGCACACCGCCACTGGACTCTAGAGCAGGGCAGACATGCTCTCTGGAGTGACGAATCACACTTCTCCATTTGTGTCGGTGGTTGTCAAAAGAACAGTACTTGTCTGACTGCATTGTGCCAAGTGTAAAGTTTGATGGAGGGGGAATTATGGTGTGGGGTCGTGCAAGGTCCATAAAGACATAGTAGATGTGTGAATTTGGTGTGGAAGAACTTGACTAGTCTGCACAGAGTCCTGACCTCAACCCTATAGAACACCTTTGGGATGAATTAGAGCGGAGACTGTGAGCCAGGCCTTCTCTTCCAACATCAGTGTGTGACCTCACAAATGTGCTTCTGGAAGAATGATCAAAAATTCCCGTAAACACTCCTAAAGATTGTGGAAAGCCTTCCCAGAAGAGTTGAAGCTGTTATGGCTGCAAAGGGTGGGGGGCGGCGCAGGTTTGCATTTCGACCTGTCGCCATGTACCACATGTCTTCCCCCATCTCTGTCCTCCCACTTTTCTGTCACTCTCCACTGCATACTATCAAAATAAAGCCGTAAAAGGCCAAAAACATAATAATAATTAAAAAAAGAATGGGATGTTAATCAAGCTCATGTGCTTGCGAGGGCAGACGGGCGAATACTTTTGGCAATATAGTGTAGGTCCAGGCTGCACTTTGGCCTATCTTTATGGGTTTTTAAAATTATGTTTAATGAAGGATCAGACAACTTAAATGTGCACTGCGATGATTACAGAGGACAGAATTAGTTAAATGCAGGTTTTGACCATGAACATGTCGTGTACGTCATGAATTTGTGATTGACTCACTTGAAGAAATGAAAAGACTTTTTTTTTGCAGCTGTGTGTCTAAAAAACTACTGTAAAACTGGACCGCATAGCAATAAATTCAACATTGAAATGTTCTTCAAGGGCATTTTGACAGGCCATAAAGCTGTAATGGGTGACTCCAGGACTCAAGACACAACCAAATCTGACCTGCTATAAATGAGTGTACGAAGGTCGCTTTGCCAGATAGACTAAATATCACGGAGTTGGTTGAATTTCTCCTGGCGCTCTGACTGTACCCAAACAGCCGGGGTGGTGACAGACAACAAACCAGACTTCTCCGGGTTCCAGCCCACAGCTAGGCTCATGTAATGCACTGACTCTGCACATAAATAACACTAACGGTGCTCACATGTGTGTGTGTTTGTATGTATTTGCAAAGTCAGACAGGCATGGACACAAACACAGGCCCCAAAATGAACACCTTGCTCACTGAAACCCCAAAGTGATCATTCCCCACCTGTTTGCAGAGGTGCACCCCCATAAAACACACACACATCTCACACACACACATCTCACTCTAATAACAGGCTACTGTGGCTGCTTCAGGTCCACACGACGTCAGCCCAGGGCTGCTTCGACGTCAGTGTTTTGTTTTTCCAGGCCCACGCCCTGATGCCAGCTCTATATATAGTCATGACTCTGGAGACACGCACGTACTGTATACAGACACACACACACACACACACTTAGGCTAAATATAAGGGGAGACTCCAGCAGGCCAGACATGTGTCAGCCCTGTTGGAACGACGCTGCTACTGTTAATAAAGAAGATGGATCGTAGTTCAACTGAAAGTCGATCACTCACTTTTCCCTCCTCCCTAATCCCGCCTGTGTCGCTCACACTTCGTGCAGATGTTTCATTGTTCTTTTTCCACAATCTGTGTGTCAACCTAAACACCAACACACTCATATACTCCGCTCATCACAGCAGCTTCTCCCAATGCTCTAGCCATCACGTTGAGGTTTGTTTTTTTTGGGGTTTTTTTAAAGCCAACCAGACTGAAATTTTCCTTTTCAATTCCCAGACCTGAATTTTATATTTTTCTGCTGCCACGTGATGCGCAGACACATTATTCCTATGTCAACATATCTATGTTGAACATAACAGCTATGGTATTATAAAGAGTGACTCATTTAGTCCTGGAACAAAAACTAAGGCCAAGACTGCCCCCTGCAGGAGAACCGGAGTAACTTTGGATTCAAGATAAGAATTTTTAAACTTGGGAAAAACCTTCTTGCACTTTGGGGCTGCACAAAATTTTACATTTTCTCCTTGGCCACGCATTGATAACCTTGGCTTCAAACCACCTAATGCTGTTCCTTTGTAGAGTCCATATAATTATGTTTTTTTACAATAAGAGTAGCAGGAAGGGCCAGCAGAAATGAGATGTGATGCTGGTCTCTGTGTCTCTCTTTCAGGTGGTCGCCTCACAGTGACCAGTAGCCACAGGCCAGGCTCTCTGTTCCCAGTAGGAGAGACTCTGGTCCAGTACACCGCTACTGATTCAGCAGGAAACAGCCGCACATGCAACCTCACAGTAACTGTCCAAGGTATAGTAATCATAACTTTACACGCATGATGTTATTTTACTCATTTGATAGATTAATTCTATAAAGGGGTGTGTTTTATTTTTCTGTTTCTAGGTCTGGTTTTTTTTCTGTCATGTAACTTTTACTGTAATTCTTATTCAGTCATTACTATATTCACAAGTAACTAAATACACAGTAAATTACATGAAACCAGGAGCTAGATGGCAGCACATTTAACCAGTAGATGGTATTCATATGTGCATTTGCAGTTGTTGAATTCTGCAGTTTTATTGTGAAATAATATATGTTTAATAATCAAATATTGAGAAAACCATGGAAGTGCTGTATCTATATTTGCTCAGGCACGACGTGTGACCAGCCATACATCCCAGTGAATGGAGAGTTCATCTGTTCTGAAGAAGAGGAAGGAGTTAACTGTACTCTCCACTGTAAAGACGGCTATAGCCTCACTCAGGATGCTGTGCACAGCTACTTCTGTGCTTATAACGGCGTGTGGGAGCCGGCCTACTCTGCGGACAGACCAGACTGCTCATGTGAGTATGGCAGAATTTAAAAATGATACCTCACTGTTTACTTTTTTAATCCAGGATCTGTTTCAGTACTTCAATGCCATATAACCATGTGAGTCCACATGATGGAGAATCTTGTGTGGCTGACACCGTTTTACACAATTAATTGGCATGTGTCACACAGGGACACAGGGTGCTCTGTTTAAGCTGCTGTAACCTGCCTACTGCAGCTGCAAGCCTCTTTGCAACCCCCGTCCACCTCTGCTCCTCCTTTTTAATACTGCTAATGTTCTGCAGACGTTTTCTCCAAATGGAAATAATCTTTTTTGGCTATAGAAGGTACTGACTAAAGCATTCTTCTTGTCTTCTCCAGTGAACCGTATAGCCAACAACGGGTTTAAGCCCTTTGAAATGCTCTTTAAAGCATCTCGCTGTGATGATGTGGACCTCGTCAAGTCATTTACTGGGGAGTTCAACACCAAGTTGGGAGGCATGGTGAGGACTAATGTATATGCAAATACACTGAATATTTGTGACTCGACTCTTGAATACATGTTTGGGTTTTCTTCTCCTTTTTCATAGCTTCCTAAAATTTGTGGCCATGGCGACGTCACCTGCAAGCTGGAGGTGATGTCACAGGGTCATTGTCTGGAGTACAATTACGACTATGAGAATGGATTTTCGATCGGTAGGATTAGCATGCACAAATCCCCAAATATTACATCAGTGTTTTTAATTAAGCCTTTTTTATCAGCATCTTCCCTATCCTTGTCTAACATCCTTTAGTACCGGGGGGTTGGGGGGACAGCTGGAGTCCTCAGGGCTCCCAGGACTACGCCTACTTCGAGTCGGGCTTTGCCACGGGCACCCGGCAGCTCCCCAGCCAGACGCCAGACAGCAGCATGCAACCTCACCACCGCACAAAGAGACACAGAAAGATCAAAGGCCCGACTAAAGACCACAAGATCCAGATCTATTTCAACATCACAGGTAGAATAATATAATAGTTTCTGTGTGCTTACATTTTAAATAGGAGTACAGAGGCTGCACGTTGGTGTTGGCACAAGCCAAAACACAGTGAGAATCGTGTGTTTATTCATTACAGATCAAAAATGTATTGTAGCTCAAATCAGACTTAGCATGTCTGTAATTTTTCTAGTGCAGCATTTCCTTGCTCTCAGTTACGCCTGTGTTTCAGTCATTTAAACTTTGGCCATTCTCCCAGCAAGCATCCCTCTGCCCCTGTTGAGGAATGACTCGATAGAAGTAGCTAATCAGAAGAGGCTTCTGCGGATGCTGGAGCAACTGACCAATCGATTGAAGCGAACGCTGGCCAAGCAGCCGCTGTCAAGTTTCCACCTGTCCTCAGAGATGATTGTAGCAGATCCCAAATCACTGGAGAGCAAGAGGGCATCTCTCTACTGCAGGCCAGGCTCAGTCCTCAAGGGCAGGATGTGTGGTGAGGATTGGAAGGGACACACACCTAAACTAGGGGTTCAATGGCATTTATAACAGTATGAATGCACAGTCCAGTAATGCTATAAAGCATTTATTTTTCCCAGTCACTTACTGTGAATGCTCTTGCAGTCCAATGTCCCGTGGGAACCTACTTTTCTCTGGAGTATAATGAGTGCGAGAGTTGCTGGCTGGGCTCCTACCAGGACCAGGAGGGTCAGCTGGAGTGTAAGTCCTGTCCTGAAGGAACCTCCACGGCCTACCTGCACTCCCGCAGCATCAATGAGTGCAAAGGTACAATGCATGCACACGAACAGAGAGACCTCTGTCTTTGTCCTCAGATGTGTTATTTTTGATGCGTGGGTTTTTGGGGGGTTTTTTTGGCTAATGATGTGGTATGTATGTATTTTCAGGGCAGTGTAAGCCCGGCAGTCACTCCCTGAATGGGTTGGAGATCTGTGAGTCATGCCCGCTGGGTCACTTCCAGCCTGCTTTTGGTGCCAGAAAGTGTGAGGTCTGCCCCGATGAGACTTCCACTGTCACCAGGGGAGCTGTGGACGAGACAGAGTGTGGAGGTGATATAGTTTGACAGGCACAAAGTACACAACCTTAATTTATTACTACTTTGGCAAGACCCAATCAGTCCCGAGAAGAAAACCAATATTTTCCCAGCTTCTGATCAAAATGTATTTGTTAGCATTTGACGCTAATGTATCATTATATCAAAAAAGCTAATTCCTACTTGGAAATGTTAGATAGTTGCCCTTTAAAACTGGATGGAATAATCTAGAAACTTTTGCTCCCAGTTTTCCACTTAAAATACATAAATAACCTACAACCTTTCAGGCTTGGAACTGTTAGGTGTTTTCCAACCAGCAAATGCCACTTTTTTCAAATGTTTCTGGGTGATCCTGCCACTTCACCTGCTCCTCTAATCCTCTTCTTCTCTTTTTCCCTGTGCTCCTCTCTTCTTCTTTGGACTCTCTTCTACAGTCCCCTGTTCAGCAGGTCATTTCTCCCGCACCGGTCTGGTTCCCTGTTACCCTTGTCCCAGAGACTACTACCAGCCTGAACATGGCCGCTCATACTGCCTCTCCTGTCCCTTCTATGGGACCACTACAGTCACAGGGGCGACCACCATTCAACACTGTTCCAGTAAGTGACCACATCCAGGGACCTTGTCCTGGTGAAATGTTCTTAAAGTAACAAACACTCACATACATGCACTGCGGTCCTGTTTTTGTAATGTTTTATTTCAGGCCCTGATAAGAACTTTGTTGTTGGAATAAAATATGTTTCCTTTTAAATATTAAAATCCTCTGATCCTCCTGCTCAGCAGAGGATTTCTTGCCTTCTTTGGGAACTTCTTAGTCCTCCGACAAAGTCCACCTTAACATGCAGTCACAATGAAAGCATAAAACTGGTACCCAACATATGTCAGCGTTCACGAGGAGTGGATTTGTTTAAGTTACAGTTTATGTTTAGATTGCATGTGCTTAAATGTTTATCTCCTTACAGAGCTGTTATTGCTCTGTGTTTTAGGAAAATGTATGTATTTGTATATTAGTATAAAACAGTTGATTAGTTCATTTGAAACTCAAAATGACTCATTTTTAATGAAAAAATGAAAATGTCTTCTTTGTTGAAGTGTCAGTAGATAACTCCCTCCACCATTTTGCCTTTGGTCTTCCTGTTTTAAAGCACTCACTTGTATTAGGCTAATAAGCAGGCCGCTTTTCTTTCTTGCTGATCTAGCAGAAATGATGCCAGCTGAATGTTCTTTTTGAACCATCTCAGCTGCTCATTCAGGGTTCAGCCTTTTCTGATTGTCATTTTCTAAAATGTTCCCTCCTCACAGCTGTGTGGAGTGTAAAAATTAGAGACCCAGGATTTATATATATACGATACTCCTGAAATATAATGCAAAGCAAGATTTGATAACGGATTACAAAAACACAAAGTCCAAAAGAAGTATTATAATCCAAGTGGTCCAAAAACAGAAGGAACAAGTAACCAGGAAGCACAGGAAATTCAGGACTAAGAAAATGCAGCTATAACTGGACGACACTTCAACAAACAAATGACAGGGCTGTTTATATGCTGAGAGCTGATTGGAAACAGAAGGGGAGTGAGACACGGGTGATAATAGAGGGGGGGCTCAAAGCAAAATACCAGAGAAAGCCAACAGGAACTAACCCAAAAGATAACTACTCCGCAGAAAGACAGACCACACTGAACAAAAGGTAAACTCTACAAAACAGTAACTCCATAAAAGAATAAATAAAAAAGAGTTTCAGCATTACTGGGATGAAACAACATCAAAACAGGAATCAAAACTCAACCTACAGAACACAGGAATCAAGACTTTATGAGAAAAGCCTTATTAGAAAAACAGTTCAAATATGTTGAAGGATTCAAACCTCAAGGGCAGCACGGTGGTGCAGTGGTTAGCACTGCTGCCTCACAGTTAGAATACCATCTGGAAGGCCTGGGTTCAATTCCACGTTGGCTCAGGTCTCTCTCTCTCTCTCTGTGGAGTTTGTGTGTTCTCCCTGTGTCTGTGTGGGTTTCCTCCCACAGTCCAAAGATATGCACTTACTGGGGTTCAGTTAATTGGCTACTCTAAATTACCCATAGGTGTGACTGAGAGCATGAATCTGAGTGTGGATGTTGTCTGTCTTTCCGTGTTGGCCCTGCGACAGGCTGGCGACCTGTACGGGGTGTACCCTGCCTATCGCTCTATGTCAGCTGGGATAGGCTCCAGCTCCACCTACTTGGGGACGGCACAAAATCCTGCAGCCACGACAGTCTCACTCAATAACAACCAGTCACGCTGTCCATTATTTCAGCTACCTGTACCCAGTAAAAACAAAAAATCACTGTCCTCTTTCTGTTTTGATATTCCCATCGAGCCTAATATTCCCAAGGACATTAGTGCTTGGTGGCAGAACTGCGTGTGTTACTGCACTGTGCCATCAGTAATTTTTTAAGTTAAAGATTAAAAGTAAGCCTTACTTTACAGCAGACTTTTAAAACAGACCAGTACATAACTCTTGAATGTAAATGTGACTTCTGAATAAATCAAGTCCAGACACAAACTTGTCAGAGGTACGAGGTTTATTGTTAATGTGTTAATTCAATTTACTGCCCAGTTTGTCCCACTCCTAGATCCGGTTTGAAGCAGCTCTGACGTTGGCAGCCATATGCTGCTTCTGTTCACACATCAGATTTATATTTCAGTGTCATTTCTGCTTTTCTGAGTTGGCATGTGAATTTATTTATGTTAGACATCTGTGGAGAACAGGCCAAGTGAAGTCAGCACAGAGTGAAATATAAGGAACTGCTTTGCGTCTGTGTAAAACCGTGCTGCCACCGATGCAGTTGTGAAGCGTCTGATTTGTGGCGTGGCAGCTCAGTCCAATTGGAAACACGATTACTGCACAAGATCAGGGGAAATGGAAATAATTTGGCTTTTATTGCTCAGCAGCAGAATGGAAATGAAAAACAGTGTGTGTCTGAAGTGTGGGAATGAACAGAGGCTTGGACACGCTGCCAGAGTTGAATAAGAATACTTTTTGTTCAGCTGGATCTTAAACGTCTGCCATTCTGGTAGCAAAGGGAAAGATCCTCGCTGGGTTTTTCCAACTTGTCTTTGCTTACATTGTCTGTATTTTCTCTGGGTGTCATGGTCAGGCTTTGGCTCCAGCTTTCTTCCAAAGGAGGAGAGCGTCACTGCTGCTCCAGAGGTGGAGGTCATCGATGACTACCAATCCAGCAGTCAGGTTAGTCTTTATCTTTTCCAAACGTACTGCACTTTACCTTTATTAAGAGCCCCAAATATCCAGCCTACCAGTTATCCTACAGCCACACAAGGGAAAACAGTAGTTGGAGCTGGTGGTGCAGACAAAATTATTGCAACCACGTGCAGTTTTAACGGCAACTTGCAATCTTGTTGCCTTTGAAATTTTTGCTCTGAAGTCTGCAACCACTCGCAGTCAGCTGCTGTCTTCAAAACAACTTTGGTGCATTAAGATGGGGATAAAATGGCAACAAGACAGTTGGTCTGCTACCAGTTTGCATTTGAACGGAGTCAAGTTGGCGTTTATATCCAATCTGTTTGTTATAATACGTTTATATCCAATCTGTTTGTTATAATACGGTGATTAAAAATCGCAAATCTGCTGCCGTGTGTTGCAAACCTGATGCCTTCACATTAACTACTTCCATTCAAAGTCCAGTCAGAACCTCATAGATTTGAAACAGAAATTCATAGTTCATTTTTCCAAACACTAAATGCTTTATCTTGCTTACATCTGCACCTACTTGGAACTTGGAATCACAAAGACCACAGAAAAGTTTGAAGCCACAACCTTCCTCTTGTAACCCAGCAGTACTATCCCTGTGCCATCATGCTGCTGACGTACAAGTCAGACACAGAATGAAATTTATTTTTAATTTAGTTTAAATAAATAAGTAAAACCTTAATATGCAAGAATAAAATGAATATTTCACCTAATTTCTTTTTGTATTTGGCTGAAGACAGGCTGTTTCCTCTTAAGAACTAATATGTACCTTAAAGTGTTTCAGAACATATTTGCAACTTTTTGGTATCTAAAAGATCGATGTAGCTACCTTGAGATCAGTAATTAGCCTGGGATAATTAGAGTCTGGGATAACCAGATTTTATAAAATGATCTAATCTGAACATGTTTGAGGGGATTTTCCTGAAGAACTCGCTGAACAAAGTGTGAAGCAGCATTTGAGTAGCTCTTATTTACTCGTGTGTGACAGCATTGTTTCATCTGCTGTTCCTGCAGGTTTTCCACGAGTGCTTCCTGCATCCGTGTCAGAATAAGGGGACGTGTGAGGAGGTTGGAGCAGGATATGTGTGCACTTGCATGCCCGGGTTCACAGGTAAACCACCCATCAGAAATCCACCGGTGGTTAAGAATGGGGCTTTTAAGGATTTTTGCAGTGATTTTGTAGTTGAATTGAATAATTCACTTGAATTGAATTCGCCCTACGATTTCTCCCTCAGGTGCTAAATGTGAGGTTGACATAGACGAGTGTAGCTCTGCTCCGTGCCACAATGGAGGCTTGTGTAAGGACGGCATGGGAGACTTCCAGTGTCAGTGCAAGCCTGGATTTTTAGGTAAAGGAACCTCTGAGGAACTCCATTTGTAGTTCAGTACGCACAAATCTCAACAGGTCACTCTGACCCATAAGGCAGTTTCACTGACTATTTTAAGGCCTTGGAGGTTCAGGATTTGACTGGCAAGTAACTATTTGTTGATTTCCATGTGCAGCATTAACATACACTGTACTTCATGTTTGTGCTTAATCTCTTGCTGTGTCTCAGGCTCTTTGTGTGAGGCAGAGGTAAATGAGTGCCACTCCTCCCCGTGTCTGAACGAAGGCGTGTGTGTGGACGAGGTCAACAAGTTCATCTGCAGCTGTGCCGCTGGCTTCACAGGTCGCACACAGACTTGACTTAATGGTAACAGTCACATGCAGCGTGTAACATCATATAACTGTTCACGATCGCATTCCAACAGGATCTCGCTGTGAGCTGGAAATCAACGAGTGCCTGTCCAACCCCTGTTTGAACGGAGGCGTGTGTGAAGACATGACAGCTGGTTACACCTGTAATTGTGCCGTCGGATTCTCGGGGGACCGCTGTGAGGTGGACGTGGATGAATGTTACAGCTCTCCCTGCCTGAATGGAGGCTCGTGCCTGGATGCTGTTAACAGTTTCAGGTAATAAAGATCCAGATTCCATTAATACTGTTTATAAAAAAAACAGGATTACTGGAATCTGCTGCTACAGACATGAGTGGTGTTTTCTGATGAGATGTTTTGTATCTACATGGTGATTGATGTGCTTAATGCATGGATGAATTAACTTGCATACCTTCAACCCCACTTACTGTTCCCTTTATACCATGCATGAATTGAGTCCTGGATCCAGAGGGATGAGTTTTAAGTTATTTTCTTGAAAACATCCTCCTCTGTCACACCACGTGTCCACCTTCAACACATCCATGGACCTTCTCTGAGATTGTCCACTTCTCTTCCTGCCTGTCAGCTCCATATTCAGCATCCTTAGTCCAGTATATCCACTGTCCCTCCTCTGTGCATGTCCAACCCATCTCAACCTTGCCTCTACATTTATCACCAACCCGCTCAGCCTGAGCAGTCCCTCTTCTAATCCTGTCTGTCTAAGTTGGGCCAAGTTTCATGTCTCTTCTCACCTGCCATTAAACAAACAGGCAAATCAAAGCAACAACATGATGTCCTTGGCAACTCCTGTTGTAGGACTTTACCAGGGAGCCATCTGGGAGGTCCAGTATTATTCACACTCGTAATAATCTGTAAATTGGTCTAACTGCCCACTTTCCCCACTTCTGTTTAACCCTTTCCTTAAAAATATCTGATGTTTAGTAGCAGATTGGAGGGAGTTCCTGATTAACTAAGTTCAGTCATTAGGAGTGTCATTACTACTTATTCATTACTGATTACTTTATTGGTTTTGCTTCAAGTAGTGAAACATCATACTAAGTAGTTGGTATCAGTCTGCAGTTTCTGTGTCTCCTCATGAACCATCATTCCTGACTCCTTCTGTACTGTTGTTGTTTTGTAAAGTGTTACCAGGAAGGCTTTAACAACAAATAAGGTGCTGTGCATCCCTGTCTTCCTCCTCTGTCTCAGATGTCAGTGTGTGGAGGGCTACCGAGGCCGGCTGTGCGAGGTGGATGTGGATGAGTGTGATCCTAACCCCTGTGTAAACGGGGCCAGCTGCTTAGATGGTCTGGGGTCGTACACCTGTCGCTGCCTCCCTGGGTTCAACGGAACCAGGTGTGAGACAGGTACTATAGGCCAGATGGCACATCACCGTGGCAACTCTAGAGGAGGAGGACAGAGAAAGATATAATTAATGAGAAATGTATCCAGCTGTCAGTTACACCTGACTGTGTGTTTCTGTCAGAGCTCACAGGTTGTGAATGTGTTCCATTATTGGTTAATCCTGAATAGCCTTTTGTCTAAGAAAATGGATGAAGAATTTTGTGAAGCTGTAACAATAATAAAACTGTAACAAGTGTTTAAAAAATATAGGCAAAAATTAGAAAAAAGCATTTTGCTGAAATTCTAAATAAAACCAAATATTTTTGAAATTATTTATAGAAAACCTTTGAGCTTTTTATGTCCTCCTGAGACCTGAGCTCCTGTTTACGAGGCATTTTTAATTTCTGCTATATATTTGTGATTAGACGATGTGATATGTATATAAACTAAGCTTCCTCTTCAAACAGGAAGTTGTATTCTGATATGTAGTTGTTACATGCTTTTGTAAAAAGAAAAAAAAAAAAAAGAAAGAAAAAAAAGAAAATGTCCTCAGATGGGGACAATGGGTTTATTTTATAGCATAACACAACAAAGTCAACATGACTTAACAAAGTATAAAAACTATTGAGCAGCATGAAGTATAAGGTGCAGCAAAGCCAGAATGTAATGTGCATATATGTGGGCGCAGGGTCTCAGGAGGTTAAGAGAATTAGAACAAGCTCTTTCAGAAC
This sequence comes from Australoheros facetus, assembly GCA_030220045.1. NCBI lineage: Eukaryota > Metazoa > Chordata > Actinopteri > Cichliformes > Cichlidae > Australoheros > Australoheros facetus. Next base: position 20,972 of record JASGAU010383011.1, read on the forward strand.
AATCAGTGGTGACTAGGTTTGCTGTATTCAGTTTTTTTTTTATGTTTTTGCATTTTTAAGCTAAACAAATTTACCTTTTCTGCTCCTTGCATGAATTATTTTGTGGTCTGTCCTGTTAGAGATGTCCTCTGCCTTCAACCTGGACTTTGAGATGTCTAGTATCCATGGCTATGTGATGATGGACAGAGTGATGCCAGCGCTGACCGAAATCACCTGCACCTTCTGGATGAGGTCATCCGACACCACTAATTATGGCACACCTGTGTCCTATGCCGTGGAAGGCAGTGATAACGCTTTTCTTCTAATAGACTACAACGGGTCAGTGACGCAGCACGATTTGAAGGACCAAAATTCACAGTATCATTTTTACTGTATGATTTTTTTTTTTTCCTGATGTTCCTATAGGTGGGTGCTGTATGTGAACGGTAAGGACCGGATCACTGACTGCCCTGCAGTAAACACCGGTCAGTGGTACCACATTGGTGTGTCCTGGAGGAGCTGGGATGGAGAATGGAAAATCTACATCAACGGGAAGCCGTCAGACGGAGGCACAGGCCTGTCAGTTGGCACCACTATCCCAGGTGTAGTGCTATCCTCGGCCAAGAAAGATGTTTTTATTTTTAATTAAGTGGTTTTAAAAAAAAGTTGGCTTGTTTCTTAAGATTTGAAAATAAAGCAAAGGTTTTATTTGGTGGTTAACCTCAGCGCTCCCTGTCTTCTGTAGCTGGAGGGGTTCTGGTGTTGGGTCAGGACCAGGATCAGAGGGGTGAGGGCTTCAACCCTGTCGAATCCTTCGTCGGCTCCCTCAGCCAGCTCAACATCTGGGATCGTGTTCTCACACCACAGCAGGTAAACAGGTCATTTACTAGCACTGCATGATTCAGTGTTACCTGATGTAACTTTACTTTTAAAGTATATATATATTCAACCACTGCCAAATTCTCTGGCTGTACTGTAGATTAAGGTCCTGGCCAGCAGCTGCCCAGCCTCTCATGTGACCCACAGAGGGAACGTCCTCGCCTGGCCTGACTTTCTCAATGGAGTGGTGGGACGAGTCAAAGTAAACCTCAACAGCATTTTCTGTGCTGGTAAGAGAGGTTTGCATATTTCAAAATTACGTCACCTCACTAACATTTCTTAGACCGAACCTTGTGCTGTAGGAGAACAAGCATTAGACTTTAATTTCTTTTGCATTTTCTCCAGACTGCCCCAACCTGGAGAACACTGTGCCCCACCTGCACGTCTCCACTGTGGATGTACACCCAGGTGCGCAGGTTCAGCTGTCTTGTGATCCTGGTTTCTACCTGGTGGGAGAGCCTGTGCTGCAGTGCCAAAATAAAGGGGAGTGGAGCCACCGCCTCCCCAGCTGTGAACGTAAGACACCGACACGAACTGCCCTGATTTTAGTGGCAAAGGAGTCGCATGTTTCCATGTTTTTAACCAGTTTCCTCTATTGCTGTATCGAGTTTGGAACTGAAATATAATTTTGGTTAAGTCTTTTGTTTTTGTGAAAGAAACAAAAGAAAATGTGACACAGATCAAGTTTTTGTTCTTATATACGTGAAGTTTTATGTGTTGTCATACTTATAGCATAAGCTGCTTTCAGTTACTCCCTTATACACAAGGAGTCGACACAGCAGGTAGGTCCGCGTGTTTGATTTGGCAGACTTTTACACCGGCTGCCCTTCCTGACAAAACCCCAAAGGGATTTGTGTCTCCTCCAGACATCAAACTGGGGATCTTTCATTCGTTAGGCCAGTGTGTAAACCACTGCACTGTGGAGCCTCTTACACACGAAACTAAGAAGATAAATGAAATTAATATATCTGAAAGTAGAAATTATATGCTTAAAATATCAAACAAAGATTTGTTCATTATAAAATCATCACTAAGAACAAAAAATTCTAAATAATAATAACAAATATTTTCTACCTTCAGATAGAAGTGATTTTTCATCAAGTAGTAGGTTGTAAAAATATGCTGTGAGGCTGTAGCGGTCAGATCCGCTAACACTGCTTGATGTGTCGCACAGGTGTGTCCTGTGGATCTCCTCATCCTCTGGAAAATGGCTTCTTCCAGGGCACAGACTTCCATGCTGGCAGCTCTGTGGTCTATCAGTGTAATGCTGGTTTTTACCTGCTAGGGGACGCCAAAGTGCACTGCACCAACAGCGGCAAGTGGGGAGGAAACGCACCAGCATGCCTGGGTACAGAAACAGCTAAAAGTTTGAACATGCTGAATAATAATCCTGTTTGGGGGGGATTGGCAAGTTGATAGATGATCAGTTTGACTTTATCCTGTGTGTGTTTTTAATTGTGGCTGTGTACAGATGTGGATGAGTGTGCTCTGGGGTCTGACTGTGACGATCACGCCAGCTGTCAGAACACTGAAGGCTCCTACACCTGCACCTGCATCCACCCATACAGTGGTGATGGCAAAAACTGCACAGGTGACAGGACAACAAGGATTATTAATTATTATGTAGTTAGCGATGTTTTTGCTGGCCTTTAAACCATTTTAACATAAACAGATGACAGCACAGCTGTTTTAAATGTTTTCCTCCGTTCCTTTATAAACTCAGCTGTCAATGTGTGTGTCCAGAGCCTGTGAAGTGCGAGAACCCTGGGTCTCTTGAGTTTGGTCACCGATACGGCAGCAGCTTCCTGATGGGCAGCGAGGTTGTGTTCAGCTGTGACGACGGCTATGAGCTGATTGGCTCATCTCGACTCCACTGCCTGGAAACGGGAGCCTGGGATGATGCTGTCCCATACTGCAAAGGTGAGAGGCTGAGTCATCATGTAACGCTATTACAGTGCAGCTCTATGTACCATCGAAGGTTTGCAAGCACGATACATTCACTAAAGAGGCCACCTACTGCTATGACTAAAATGGATGTTGTGATTTATTTCAGTTACATCAGATTTGGTTGTTATTTGTCATTTTAATTAGGCTGATGGAAAACTATCAATATTTAATGCAGCTTTTTGGAGCTTACTCTGTAACTGATCCTTAGAGATCAAGGCTGTTCAGGCGGACCTCACAGTAATAAAAGTCTGGGGCTTAAATTCATTTCAAGTTTTCACTACATATATCACAGGAGTCTGGATTTAATCTGCAGCTTGTTCGGTTGGAAGAGGCATGTAACCAAAAGTCTACATGCAAACTCTCACTAATTACAGAAGGAAATGACTACATACTACATCATCTAGGATAGCATAGCAAATGGTGATATCAGGCTAAGCTGTATAGTACTCAGTGAAGTATTTAGATTCATGTCAAAAATACAGTGACCGTTAAACGGCTTTTTATTAATCAATATTACAAAAGAGCCTCCTGATGAAAGCACGCACCTACTGGCTAATGAAACACATCCAAGGAGCAGAGACAGGACATGCTATTGTTATGCAAATGACCCATACACTTCAGGAAAAACATGTATATTGTGCATGCATACACACACAAGCAACTAGCACACACACATATACAGACACAACAGAAACAAGTATGCTGTGTTGAAAAAGGCTGATTACACACGCAGCTGTCTTTTTGTTTTCCAATGTGCAGCTGGCTGAAAGGTCTGACCACCACAGCACGTGCGTCTTGGCTCTAAGCCACATTCTTCATCACAGAGGAAGAAGAACTGACTTACTCAGCACCTGCTGACTCTGACGATCAACTCAAATCACACACAACTCATACTGGCTGTTGAATATCATGCTGAACGTGAAAGGATTAGCTAAAGGGAAACGTATCTGGAAACACCACTTTTGTGTGAAATAGATGGCAGAAAAAAAAACTGTTGAATTGTTATGATGGAGTTGTGTCACAGCCACAGTTACTGCAGTCAAACAGCATCTCCACTTATCTGCCGCTTGTATTATTTCACTGTGCAGTTATATGTAAACAGTAAGTTTGGTCCCTCTGGACATCAGAGGTTCTTCATTTTACTTATCATGTCAAGTTTTTCACATAACAGTGACTTCAGGACTTCAGGCAAAAGCGTATTGCCTGTTTCACCGCTGACTGCTTCTCCGTTTGTCTTTTGATTAAGTTTGTTTGTTTTTTGGGAGGGAGGGGGGTCACAAAAAAGGCTCATAAATTCTTGGGAAGTCTGTGCCAAAATTTCATCCCTATAACATCAATAACACTTAAAAGTATGAGCGAAAGGTGGTACAGTGGTTAGCACTGTAGCCTCACAATAAGAAGGCCCTGGGTTTGAACCCATTGCCTTTCTGTGTGGAGTTTGCATTTCTCTACATTGTGTGAATGTGAGTGTGCGTGTTTATCTGCCCCTCTGTGCTAGTGCTACAATGGACTGACCGTCTGACAGCTGGGATCTAAAAGTAGGGTTTGAAAAAGTAGTAGTTACTAATCGTCTCATTAATGTTACTCTCTAGCCCTCTCCTGCCCAGCACCAACTGTTCCAGAGAACTCCATCATGATGGGAAGCAACTTCACCTATGGAAGCAAGGTGACTTTCAGGTAGCATCTTCCTCCTCTGCAATACCACGGGTGTCGTGTGACATGTGAAAGATCGCTGTTTTTGTTAACATGTGAGTCTCACTCTGTTTCATCTCCTCCTCAGCTGTAAGAAGGGCTTCCAGCCTCAGGTCCCCTATGAGTTCCAGTGTCTCTCTAGTCTGAGGTGGACCGGGACACCTCCTACCTGCCATCCAGTGACCTGCAGGGGGCCACCAACAGTGGAAAATGCAGACTACACCCTAAACACAAACACATACCTCTCCACTGTGACATATACCTGCACTGACGGATACAGGTATGGATAAATTACCATTAGCGGCATTATCTTTTCACTGACTAAAGGTAAATTTTTTTATTGTACAACCCCAGTTCCAAAAAAAGTTTGGATGCTGTGTGAAATGGGATTAAAAGCAGAATGCAATGATTTTCAAATCTCATGAACCCATCTTTTATTCACAGTAGAAGATAAACTGAGAAAATGTACCATTTTTATAAAAATATGAGGTAATTTTTAATTTAACGGCAGCAACATGTCTCAATAAAGTTGGGACAGGGTCATGTTTACCACTATGTAGCATCCCCACTTTTTTTTAGCAACAGTCTGTAAACATCTGAGAACTGAGAAGAGCCGGAGAGAGGACTGTTGTCTCGTTCTTGTCTGATAGAGAGATTCTAGCTGCTCAGCAGTCCTGGGTCTTTGTTGTATTTTTCATTTCACAATACTCCAGATGTTTCCAGTTGATGAAAAGTCTGGACTGCTAGCAGACCAGTTCAGCACCCGGACTCTTCTACAATGAAGCTATGCTGTTGTAACAGATGAAGAGAATTTCCAAGTCTTCATATTTTTACGTTGAGGAACGTTATTCTGAAATTGTTCAACAATTTGTAGACACCTTTTCTTGCAGATTGGTGAATCTCTGCCCATCTTTATTTCTGCCTCTCTGAGATGCTCTTTTTTTAATACCCAGTTAAGTTAATGACCTGTTAACAATTTACTTAATTAGTTGCCAAATATTCCTCTAGCTCTTTCTTTCAGTTCCACTTTTTTTTTTTCAGCCTTTGTTGCCCCATCCTAACTCTGAGACACGTTGCTTCCATCAAAATTAAAATGAGCTAATATTTTTCATGAAAAAGTAAAATGCCTCAGTTTGGGCATTTGATACGTTTTCTATGCTCTACTGTGAATAAAATATGGATTTATGAGATTTGCAAATCATTGCATTCTGTTTTTATTGTGTCTTCAGCCGAGAGGCATCATTCATCAGTTTTCCATCATTCATTTGTCTCCCAGCTGTCTTGTCTCTGTGTTTCCTTTGTCAGATATCCTTATCAATATTTAATGAAATAAACTTCATATATAAAATACACACAATTCTACATAATTGAACAACAATTTTCTACTGTAACAATAGGCTCAACACTTAATCACTTACTTTCACATACATGAATCTACTTTTTGACAAGCCTTTGAGCAGGCACCATGTGCTCTTTGGAAAGCTCTTGCTTATATTTTACACGGCGTCCAAACTTTTTCTGAATTGGGGTTTTATACAAGGTTTTTGTGACTGCTGCATATGATTTAGAGAAGAGTGTAAACTAAGTGGCATGTTGGTGCGAAGACCACAGGGCTCCATGGATTTGGTCTGTGAGGCGACAGGGGAGTGGAGCAGGCCTTTCCCCCGCTGTGTGAGAGTCCTGTGCAGGGAGCCCCCAACACTGGAAAACGCTCTGACTGTAGGAGAGAACTATGAGCTGGGAAACAAGGTGCACTATGTCTGCAAAGAAGGGTAAATGTGGTTGATGACTACTCAGTTATTCTGCTGTTTTGTAATTAAAATGTGTTAAAACTAAAGACTTAATACCTGTTCATGCATCTGTACAATCTTTACTGAGAGTGGCGTTGTGATGTAGCCTTTAAGCACAGCTAAGACAAAGAATCAGGGCATTTATGCTGCATGAAAATTTTGTAACACCAACTGTACATGAGGATAAGAAAGTAATGGCCAGTCCATCGAGGTTGAAAAGTCCCACCACAGCATGAACAGAATCTCTGGATCCCAAGAAATTGTGACATTTTCTTGACAACAATAAGATATCATCTCAGTTTTTTGTGATGCTGTGACTTTTTTGCCTTTTAATCATCTCTTTTGGCCTCCTTCCTTTGTAGATACACTCTGATTGGCCCAGAGACCAGAGAATGTCTACCAACTGGCCAATGGACTGAAAGCACAGCCCAGTGCGTCCCCCGCTCCTGTGGCCCCCCGCCTGCCATCGACCACGCTGAACCCTATGAGACCCACAAGCTTTTCGGAGACACTGCTAACTACTACTGTGCTGATGGATACACGGCCGGCAACAACTCCAAGATGGTTTGTAATGCTCAGGGTGTGTGGGTGCCCCCTGATGGCATGGAGGCCCCTCGCTGCATCGCAAACTTCTGCCTACGTCCACCTGACCTACCACATGCGATTTTAGATTCTATCAACAAACCAAAATACGCCAGCAACACCGAAGTGAGCTATAAATGTGAAGAGGGTTTTATGCTCAACACTACAGCCACACTGAGATGCCTGATGGGAGGAGAGTGGGAGCCCTCGCCCTATGATATCGGCTGTGTGCCGGTGAGGTGCTCCAAGCCTGAGAGCATTGATCAGGGCTATGTGAGCGGGACAAATTACAGTTTTGGAGCTGTGGTGGCGTACAGCTGCTTTAAAGGCTTCTTGATTCGGGGGGAGAAGAGGAGGACCTGCAAGGCCAATGGAGAATGGGGAGGAATTCTGCCTACCTGTGCACCTGTGTTCTGCTTGCACCCTCCATCACTCAAAAATGGATACTTCCAGGTTAGCCATGAAAAACAGAATGCACATTTAATCCTCTTATAAATACAAAAAAAGCATATGATCTATCCTTTTTTTCTTCCCCTATAGGTCAAAGGTCGGCTCACTTACAACAGCAAGGTGACATATGCCTGTAATGCAGGCTACAGACTGGTTGGTCGACCAGAGCGAGTTTGCCAAGCCAACCGCCAGTGGTCCAACCAAGACCCTCCCACCTGTGTCCTTCTGACCTGTGACCCTCCTCCTAACATCGTCCATGGACTCTACAAAGGCTCCGAGTTCCAGGTGGGCCGTAAAGTGGTGTATGCATGTTATGAGGGCTACGAGCTGGTTGGGGATGCTGTCTGGACCTGTCTGAAGTTTGGAAGGTGGGATAAGATGAGGCCTCCACGCTGCTCGCCAGTCCAGTGCCCAGAGCCACCGCTGGAGGAGAACCACCTGGTCCTAAAGGGCCTGGACTCTGAATCTGGAACAGTGGAGTTATCCTGTGAGGATGGCTACGTCCTGGAGGGGTCTCGGTTCCTCCGCTGCATCCCGTCACAGGAGTGGAACGACACCTTTCCAGTGTGTAAGCAGGTGTTTTGTGGTTCACCACCTGAGGTATCATTTGGCGGCCCTTCCAGATCTTCTCCCCGATTCCCTTTCAGCTCTGTGGTGACCTACAAATGCATAGATGGCTTCACTTTAAGAGCAGAAAGTTCAGTGTTCTGTCTAGCCAGCGGACAGTGGAGCAGTCCTTACCCAGAATGCATCCCAGTTGAATGTCCTCAGCCTGTAGAGATTTCAGATGGTATTGTTGATGTCCAGGGACTGATGTATCTTAGCAAAGCACTGTATAGTTGTAAGACTGGATATAGCTTAGTAGGTAACTCCACCATCCTCTGTGGAGATAAGGGACTCTGGATTGGTGGAGTGCCTTCTTGCCGTCCAATTGAATGCTCAGTCCCTAAACAGATAGCCAGTGGAAAAGTTGTCTATACAAAACTTCAGTTTGGTCACAGTGCGACCTACTCCTGTCACCGTGGTTACCGCCTTCAAGGCCCAGAGACTGTTAAGTGCCTCGCCAGTGGGGAGTGGGACATTGGGTCGCCAACTTGTGTGCAGATATCCTGCACACCACCTCAGCCAATTCAAAATGGCTTTGTAGAAGGCCAGGATCATAGTTATGGTGTCACTATTTTCTACAGCTGTTTTCCTGGCTTTCAGCTCGTAGGTCAGGATCATCTAACGTGCGAGGAGTTCGGCTGGTCGAGCTCTGTTCCTGTCTGCGTGCCCTCGGACTGCGGGCTGCCTCCTCACATTGACTTTGGGGAGTATGTCAGGATAGGAGGAGGATCTGCCTCCAAAGACACTGGGACACTGGACTTGAACTTCCTTCATGGGACACTGATTGAGTACCGTTGCCACCATGGTTATGACCTCACAAGCCAAATCAGGTTGGTGTGCCAGGAGGATGGGGGTTGGAACGGGACGGCCCCGTCATGTGTACCACTGGAGTGCGAAATACCACCTAGTCCATATCATGGCTGGGTGAATGTGACTCATACCTCCCTCGGCACTACGGTCACATATTCTTGTGACGAAGGATATGAGCTGGAGGGGGAGCCTGTGAGGCAGTGTGTGTCAAGTCGAGTGTGGACTAGTGATGCTCCAGTTTGTCAACCTGTTTCCTGTGGTCATCCAGGGGCTGTGGATAATGGTAAAATACAGGGAGGGGGTTTTGTCTATCCTGAAGTACTATGCTTTGAGTGTAATCCTGGGTTTGTCCTGAAGGGCAGTAACGTTATCACCTGCCAGGCAGACGGAAAGTGGAGTGGGCAGAAGCCGCAGTGTGAGCCGGTGTCCTGTGGTCCTCCTAAAATCCCCAGTGATATTACATTTAAAGGCACAGAGTTCACCTATAATAACAAAATCGAACTGAGCTGCCAGCCTGGTTTCATCTTAAAAGGGAAGTCTGTAAGCATTTGCCAGGGTGATGGTACCTGGAGCCACAAGGCTATTGCCTGTCTCCCAGCCCACTGTGAGAAACCCTCCCCAATACTGAATGGGCACATACTGGGGTCAGAGTTTGGCTACAACAGCAAGATAAAGTATGAATGTGATGAAGGATACACTCTTAACGGAGATTCTACACGTGTCTGTCAGTCAGATGGACTTTGGGACAAACCGGCACCCCGCTGTGACATCATTAGCTGTGATCCCCCTGAGGACATCAGTCACGGCTATGTGAATGGCTCCAGCTTCAACTGTGACGACGTGGTGGAGTACGTCTGTTTCGATGGCTATGAGGTCGTTGGTGATCCCATCCTGCGGTGCTCCGCTCAGGGCGTCTGGGTGGGCCCTGTGCCTCAGTGCCAGCCCTGCGTCTGTAACCTCCCCGTAGTTAAATTTGGAGTGGTTCTTGGCCATGATCACTCCTGCGGAGACCGAGTGCATTTCCAGTGTGACGACAGCTACAAGCTGCTGGGTCCCTCTCAAGCTGTGTGCGAGAAAGGAGGGGTGTGGAGCCCCGGGGTACCTGTGTGTAGCCGTGGAAGGTGCAGTGTCACCCCGCCTACAGTTCCTAATGCTGTCTTGCAGGGCGCTGGCGCCAGCTACCCAGAAACTGCTATGTACAGGTGTCGGCCTGGCTACCAGCCAAAGGGGTATCCCTATCTCACCTGTGGAAGAGACGGCAGGTGGGGGGAGCCCAGGATAAGATGTGAGCCTGTGAGTTGTGGAAACCCGCCAGTGGTCGCCCATGCGCAGGCTGTGGGAGACATCTTCACCTTCCCAAACCAGATCACATACAGGTAAATACTGTAAATACTGAAGTGATTTGTCTTAAATTAGTTTTCCATCTCACAGAACCTTTAATGTAAATACTGTGTACAGCTTCTTTTTTTACCCAATATTTTAAGAACAGTGTATCATCTTTTTAAGAAACCTGCTTCTTCTGTGTGCATTGGCTTCCACCCACATGTTTGTCTATTTGTTTATTGTTCATTTTCCCATTAGCCACCACAACTGCTCTTCATATAGTCCACACAAATATTTATTATAATATAAAAGTGCTTAAATACTTGATAAGACAAATCAATAATGTGATAAAATCCAAGACCGAAAGAGTGCACTCTGTGTTTTTACGTCTTCAAGTATCATCATGTGTGTCTTTTGCGCTGCAGGTGTGATGATGGATACGAACTAGCCACACAGACAGCTTCTCTGTCCTGCCAGAGTGATGGCACCTGGTCCAAACACAACGTTCGGTGCCGCCCCACCCCCTGTCTGCTACCCACCAGCTTCTCCATCCCCCATCTTATAATCACCGGGAAGGAGCTCACGCCTGTCGGGGGGACCGTCACTCTCTCGTGTCCTACCGGCTTCTTCCTGCAGGGGTCAGCGCTAGCAGAGTGTCAGGTAGTTAGAGATTTGTTTCTCAGCTTCCTTAATGTGAATGGGACTTCCTTGTTAAGTTGTGATTAATCCTCGTTCTTCGATACATGGTGGGGGCCTTGCTGCAGTTTTTAGGAGTGGCTTCACCTGCCGACAGGTGAGCACAGAAAATTTCTCTTCATTTGAGCTCCAGATTAAAGTTGGAAGAACTCATTTGTTTTACTGCATTTTAATATGCCGTCTACCTGGTCTGGTGTTCCTTGTTTTTTAAAGAGTTCACTGATTTCCTGACTTTGACTTTCGAAACTTCCTAATGTGGGTGATTTTAACTTCCACATAGATGATGCTGCAGCAAAATTAATCAGTCTGATGCCATCTTTTAATTTTACTCAGGTCCAACTCATAACAAGAGAAATGTTTTTGATTAGAGAATTTTGTTTCTGTTCCACATGTGTATTCTTCTTCATTTTTCTTTAATTTAAGTTAATAAGATCCATCATATTAGAACAAACCTAGTAATAATTCTCTCCGGCTCCATGCCTTACCTGAGCGTCAGTCGATATCTCTGAACACTCCCATCAATATCATTGATAAAATGAGACCTTACTCCCCGTCCTCTTGACATTTTACTATTCTCACTGCTCAGAAAGGTCATTCGCACCTTTGGGCCCTGTGTTCTCAAGATCATTAACAATTCTTTAACCATAATGTAGCCAAATTATTTGTTCTTCAAGGCTGCATTCATTTTCTAAAGAAGCCAATTGTCTTTGACTGCTCAAAAAACTGAAGTTCTGATCTGCGGCCCTGACACCTTTGGTTCCCAGAGTATCTGAAAATCTTGAATCCATTTCATCTTCAGTTTTCCCCACTGTGAGAAATCTGGGTGTTATCTTTGATCAGGCGTTCAGCTTTGAAAAGCATGGTGGTTGTCTTGTACACACTTGTTGTTATCATCTGCGGATCATTGCCTGTCTTGAAATATATCGTGTCTCAAAGTGAAATGGAAACCATTATACATGCCTTTATTTCATCACGCCAGTTTGGTTTATTCCTCGGCCTGAGCAAATCATCCCTGGATCACTTACAAATGGTCCAGATTGCAGCTGTGAGGCTTCTCACCAGGTCCCCTAAAAGCTCCCACACCATACCGGCTCTGGCTTCCTTACACTGGCTCCCCATAAAGTTTAGGGTTCCTTTTAAAATTTTGGCAATCACTTTCAGCACCCTCCACAGTCAGATGCCTCCATATATCAGTGAGCTTCTACATCTATATGTAACATCTAGATCTCTGAGGTCTGCTGATCAGTGCTTTTGGCTGTACTGAGATCAGGTTAAAGACAAAGGGGGACTGTGCTTTTGAGTTTGTGGCCCCCAAGTTGTGAAACCTGCTTCTGTCAGACCTAAGATCTGTGGACACTGTTGATCCTTTAAAAAGAAACTTAAGATGAAGAGGTGCTGTGTATATCTTATTCTGTAGTGTGACTGTACTTTATGACTTTTGTTCTTGAAACGTGGTATTTGAATAAACCTGACTGGCCACAAAAATCCAGTATATGAATCCTGAGAACATGTTGTGAAACGTTTAAAGATTTACAGAAGTGCAAATGACTGTTTGTCACATTGATCCAAAGAAATGACCATCATAGTTTTGCAATGGCCCATGAAGAAATTCCTCTTCACAGGAGAGGATGATGTTAGCAAGAAGCCATAAATAATGCAGCTCTTCCCTTTTCTGCTTTTAAACTGTGTGAAAAGGTCGGTGGAAGCTGGTCTCCAAGTATCTCATCGGTTTCCTGTGAGATGGTGGTGTGTGAGAAACCACCTCCCCTTCCTCACGGTTTCATAGAGGGGGACAGCTACAACTATGGAGACTTTGTCATGTACTCCTGCCTGCCTGGCTTTGACATCAAGGTAAGACTCAACTGGTCCAGCACCTCTTTCTTTGTCACCCCCTTATTGCTCTTCCTTTACTGCATTGTGCCTTTAAACAGGCTGCCCCCACTGAACTAATGGCTAACAATGAGATTACAGAAAGCCATGTGACTTCTCCTCAGCAGTCAATAGGTGTGTGCATTAACAGAGCAAATAGAAAGAGCTGAGTCACTCTCTTCTTGATAAACTGATATCCTACCCTGCTTAGTTTGGATACTCGATACAATGAGCGGCTTTTAATGCACACAGAGACTGCAAGCTGCTGACTTTTTAATAACACTTACACAATACCATTGGTTCATTCTGCAGTGAAAAAAAAATCAATATTATAGATTTCTATGTGTAGGCCATCAAATATTCTTCTCCCTTTTTGTCTCAGGGAGACTCCATCCACATCTGCCAGGGAGACAGAACTTGGAGCAGCACACAGCCAGTGTGTGTTGGTAGGTTTGTGCACACAGGCAGACATGTTTGTAATAATGTTGGATATTTAATGTTCTTTCAGTGCTGAAGTTTGAAACATCCATGAAAACTGACACTTTCAAAGATATCCCACAAAAAACATCTGCCTCTGACTCTAAACCTGATCTCCTGGAAGTGGAGCTTAGCTTGAATTCTTGGCCTGCATTGAACTGGTGTTATGCTCAATTGAAGCCGTAGAGATTTTTTTCTGTGAAGTGGATCAGACGTATGCATATCAAATGCACAGTAAAGAAAATGAACGAGAAGGTGGATGAAGTAAGATGGTTCATAAAATAAATTTCACTAAATATAGGAGAAACTGTAGCATTGAAATAAGTATAATTAAAACAACCTTTAAGTGAAGGGCAATGCAAAGATATCAAATTTTATGGGTGTTACTTCTTGTAATGTTGTGCAACCTGTTACCGTATGCACACACATATTGTACATTAACTGTACCACACCTTTGTTCACAGATTCCTCATCGCACTCCTGTGGGGCTCCTCCCACAGTACAAAATGCACAAGCGATAGGTGAGCCTTACCTGCACAATGTTACGTATGTGTGTAATCCCGGGCTGCAGCTGGTCGGCCCAAAGATGCTCACCTGCCTGGCCAATGGCATGTGGAGCGTGCCAGCGCCTACATGTGAAGGTATGGAGGACAAGACAGTAAGCAAATAACTGAACGGACATCTGTGCACCAAACACTTACTTTGTTTTTCCTTCTTGCATCACATGTTGCATCCCTGTGGTTCTTCTCTCTTGTTAGTGGTCAGAGGCTGCATCAGCCCCAAACAGGTGCTGCACGGTAAAGTGCAGGAACTCAGCCTGAACACCGGGCATGCTCTGAAGTTCCAGTGTGACAATGGCTACAGCCTGGTGGGAGATCCTCTGGTGGTGTGCATGGGCGGCAGTGCCTGGAGCTCCACTTTCCCCACCTGCCAACGTGAGGAAACAGTTTTAAAATGAATATTTACTCGATTGCTTTCTGACTTCCTGTTGTGTGGCAGCTTGTGGCATCAGTTGCTTTCTCACAAATCCCTTTGCAACAGGACGACAAACACTTCAAAATTTTTAGCAACATCACTGACTTTCTTAATCTGTTTCACAACACACACTGTTAGAAGAAGTCACCCACTCAGCTGCTCTTTATCTGGTTGCAGATTTGAGTTTGTTTGAGTGTGTTGATTTTTGAGTCATTCATCAGCACTGACCCATGACCTAGACCTGAGAAACATTTCCGTGTACGTGGTTCTCAGATTTTAGGAAGCGCAACAAATAAGTTGGCATATGTTTTGAATATCTTAACGCTTTATCTCTCAAACATATTAATGATGCAAACTAGAGCTGCATTCACTTGCAAATTCATTGAATAGTAGAACTATTTTAAAATCATTTTCCATCTTCTCATACTGGCTTCAGGTAATAATAATATTGATTAGTTATTTCAGAATCCAAGTTGCAAAGTGCTTCGCAAGGGCAACAGAATAATGCATGCAATATATATAAACAGTGGGGTGACTCTTTATCAGGAGACCCTATTTAGTAACTTCAGTGGTCATCCAAATTGGCCTCGCTCCACTCTGAGTGGGGTCATAGAGCTACATGGATTTCTACCAGCTGGTCAGCAAAGGTCAGACATCTAATCACCTAACGCCTCACCCCAATCCTGATCCTAGCCATATGATAATGGTGTATGGTAAATTTATGGATCTTGATTTGCAATATAATAACTTAAAAATTTGGAAAAAGTCACAAAATTAAAAAGCTCTTATAATGTCCTCCACTGACACTAAACTAGAGGACGGTCCAAAGGAAATTAAAACTCAACTAAATCTGTAACTCAAGCAAAAATGTGACGACTTGTTGCTCATCTTTGTAGTCAGTCAAATAACTTCAAGCACTGCACTGTTGTTCAGCAATTTAAAGTCATTAGTGAGGGCTCCAACAGCTTTTTGAAAAGCATTTTTTCAACCGCTCTGAGAAGATAAACATGAAAATATAACATGCAGTTATACTGGATTACATCACACTGAATTCAGTATTTGCCTCAGTTTACATTTGTGGAAAAGAGAATATTAATAATCAACAGCTCTTCATTGTGACTGTTCATGGACGGTTGGTGTACATACTGATTGCTGTGCCATACAAACACAGTACATAGTTACAACGTTGTATTTGGTCATAGTTTGTTAAGCTGCAACATATCAGCTGGTGAGAGCGTTGCTCAGTGGTCTCAAAATAAGAACACTTTTGTGCAGTGTTGGAGTAACATTACAGAACTCTGTAGATACAGTGCATTTTATTAACTGTGACATTAGTAATTACATTATCAAAGGTTTTTTTTTGTTTTTTTATAAATAAGTGTAGCATATTCACAACATTGTTTTGTAACCTTACTGCTACAGCGGGGCCCTGGTGTTGCATTACTACGTTAGTATTATGTACTTTGAAAGTTTTAAATCTGTGTCTCAGATCAGGAGACAGATGTTTCTGTGGTACACCATGACTGTAACTGTCTAAGAAAGTATATTTTTTGTATTGCTAAGACATGCGCTATTTCAGCTGGATATTAACATTACCTATTAAAAAAAAACATATCCATCATTTCTATCTCTCATAGCCAAGTCTTGCCCAGCTCCTCCGGGCTGGAAGGAGGACAGTAGCGGAGACAGATTCCAGCAGGAGTTTCATGTTGGTCAGTCGGTGCGTGTTAACTGCCCCAAAGGTCAGCAGGTCAAAGGCAGCGGCACCATCACCTGCAGGGCAGACCAGACCTGGAGCCCAATCACTTCTATATGTGAAAGTAGGTATAATCTTTATGTTTATTTGCAGCAGATTAAGTCAAGATTATGAGAAGTGCTATATTATTTGTAAAAAGCAGGTCATGTTTGTGTGATTGAGCTCAACAAAACAGATAATTATTAATAAAGGAAAAACGTGTTGGCATATTTTAATCATTTGAAGGACTCGGCTTGGCTTTCGGGCCCTTTTATCGTCCAGTGCACTTTTTTCAAAGTGCATGATCAGTAAAAATCAGTGACACATTAGTGAATGGTAAATTTGTTAGCATAAAGGTAAATGTAACATACGGTTATCTTTTATGTTTTACTTTTTAGTTTGTAATTCATTTTCATCTCATCCTTAATGTTGCTGTTGTCTTTCATTAATAAAGCTTATTGTTTAACTGTGAACTGTGCAGGTTCAGTTCCTCTGCACTCAATGTGACTGTTTTTTTTTTTTAACTAATTAACTCTTCTAGTATATCATAGTTAAGTTACTAAATTCAGCTTTTTCAATAAGATCATGTGATTAACATACATTTCTCTGGTATTGTGGCTGTTAGTAAATGATGTCCCTATACTCAGTAATCAAACTACCAAACAATGTCTAAAATAATGTGAAAATCAAGTGAATTGCTGTGTAGTTAATGAATGACTGCATGCTCCCCTTGTCATGTTGTGCGTCTCTACACTTGCATGGCTCAGGTGAAGCGCCGTTTCTCTCTCTTGTGTGTCATCGAGCTTTTATCAAAACAAACGAGGCTGCATCAAACGCTGTGTCGGTCTCCTGTGTGCTGCTCAACTAATTACGGCCACCTATGCGGCTTCTATGGCAACCTTTTGTTGGATAATCCTTTGATCATTCTTACATGCAGTTGTCCTGAATAAGCAATGCGGTGGTGCTCGCGTTGCTATGGCTCATTGTCTGTATTTGCATGTTGTTGTTTTTTCTCCTACTTGCATGTTTATCGTAGTCCTTGTTGTCCTCGGGGGGGATTATCAGCAAGAGTTCTTACCAAGCCCCACGACTGAACTGTCATTTGGATGTGTTGCATGAAAAGCACTAACTTCAGGGGTACTGGGGGATGCAAGAAACACACTGGATTTAATTTAATAAGCACAGCTTTCTCTCTGCAGTGCACACTAAAGAAAGTTGTGTTCATTTTACAGTTGTGGGAGGAAAGGGTTAAATTAACACCTCTGACAGCCTCATAAAATATTCAGCAATATTAACTTTTATTTTAATTATATTTAAAGTTCTCATTGATTTGTGGTGAAGGAAGCAGCAGCATTTGTAGACAGAGGACAGCAAACAGGTGTAGGTGAATAATTCGTGGGTCGTTCCATTTGGCCTGTTGTACAGGGGTGTCCTGTGGCCCCCCACTCCATGTGGCCAATGGGGTGGTGCGGGGGGCGGTGTTCCAGTTCGGGGATGTGGCGGTGTACTCGTGTTATGGCGGCCACGCCATGGAAGGCGTTGGAAGGAGCAGGTGTCTGGAGAACGGCACCTGGACGCTGCCCCCCACGTGCAGAGGTAGTGAGAACGTGGAATGGACTCTCCCCTTTTTCTCAGGACACTTCCTGCTTCAGCTGACCGCCTCTTTAACTCATGCTGTCATGCTGCTTCTCAGCTTTTTAATTCTTCCCTTACCTACTACCGCTTACACAACAGAGACTTTAATCTCTGAAGGTCGTTAACATGTCTGCACCTGCACTCTTGTGTTTGCACCCGTTGCATGTGTAAAGTGTATGAAAGCAGGTTAAGTTACTAAGATTTTTTTGGAGGTCTTTTTGGTATTTCCTTAATGTATGGTTCAGGGAGTGAATGTAAAAGGCAGCTTCACCACCACAGGATCTCTTATCTCTCTCTGTACCATGACCGATGACACTGTACTCTGACACCTGACACCGCAGTTTGTGTGTACTTCTTGGAGGCTGGATCCAGGAAAAACCCTTACACAAGAAAAACCGTTTCACCTTTTGTAATGCCCATACATTTGGTTAAATAGGCAAAAAAAAAAAACAAACAAACAGGTGCTATCATGTCAGGATTTTTTTAATAATAATTTATAATCATTTATAGGAAATTCAGCCATGCGAGACATTCATATATTAGGGTTTAGTGTATTACCTTCAGGATTTAAGAACCTAAATCTCTTTTTATAGTCACTGGCAGCAGTTTTAGGATGAGTAAACATTCATCAGGGAGGGGCATTTCTGTATGTCAGGTACGATGATGATGGCAGTGTCAGCCGAACAGAATCCAGGAATCTGGAAATCTGAAAATTCCATTTCTCACTCGGCACAAGCCAGAACAAAGACGTCTGCAACCTGCAGAGTTTTATCAGTTAAACTTAAAAAACATCAACGACAAGGGCTGCATTTGAATGGGAAACAAATGTGATCACATTCATGTGATAGATTCACTCCCTTTAATTTAACATCATTCTGAAAACTTACTTACTGCTATGCATAAACGGCCATAAACATGGAAGCTATTAAATCAGACTGAAATCAGTTTCCTGTTGCTCACCTTTGTTTTGCAATGAGCTGAAATGTCCCATTTATCAAAGTAACACAGATTACTTTAGAGCTTCTCTTTAAATTACCACCAAATGGACAAATATCTGTCTGGTGTACACTGGACCCACTGTTATTTATGCCCCAGTACAGATATCAAAGCAAACAGTGATTGGGCTCCATATTTAATCACTGGTTGCAAGTTTTAAAGAGAAGTGTAGCCACAGTGAATCTCTGTGTGCAAACTGAAACTAAAACCACTGCTCAGATGTTTTACATATTAAAATATGAAAACAAGGGCTGGATCCAGGCTGAGCTTCCTCTCACAGCTGCTGAGTTGGTGCACCTCCCTGCCTCCCTGCACACACTGTTACTGTCCTGATGTGATTGCACTGAGGGAATGAATCTGCAGCATGTGAATTCTGCCTTTGTTTGTGTGCATGAGGTTAAATGGCCAAAGGCTGCTCCAGACCTCATTGAGACAGATGATTTCTTATTTCATTGCTTTTTTTATTTAGATTCTCTGCTGTATGGTTGCTGACTGAGCGAGAGATACTCACAAGGAAACTCTGTGGGTTATAGGAAGCGTTTCTCTGATTGTAATTTGATATTTGTGTGTGTGTGTGTGTGTGCGTGTTAGATGTTATATTCAACTCATTGTCATTGTGCACACAAGGCACACAACAAAATGATCGTGTGTATTCTCCCTCAGCGGTGTGCTGGCTCCAGTGTCAGAACGGAGGTGTGTGTCAGCGGCCCAACACTTGCTCCTGCCCCGAGGGCTGGATGGGTCGCCTCTGTGAGGAGCGTAAGTATTTATTCATCTTAAACGTTTTTGATTCTCTGTTCATCTCTCTCCCCCAGATCATGGTGTGTGTTAACACTCAAACAAAGATTCACTGACACACAACAAAACAGCCAACCTGATTAGCCGGTTTTAACCACTGGTCTCACTGGCATGATACCAGTGTGTTGCACCAGCAACTTATTAGTGCAAAGTTGGAACCACTGAGTTCAGTGGCTGTAGGAGAGTCTAACACAAGAAATTCACTGATGATTCTCACATGCAGCCCACAGATATCAGCCAGCTTCCTATGGAAATTACTATGAGCTTTGTTGTGTAACGCTACATGACATCTGGTTGTGGGCTGGTTTTCAAAATGCCTGATGGTACGTTGGTGGAAAAGACTGAACGATGGAGAGAATGGCATTTGTGTGCTGCTCACCTAAAGAACAAGTTAAAGGAGCAATGAAGAGTCACCATAAAGCAAAACAAATGTTGTGATACCACTGAAATCACTCTTAATTAACCTGAAGCCTTTTGAACATATTGATTAATAAATTCTGATTACATTTTGTTGTTTATGATCAAATACTTGCAAAATTAATGAACTGTCCATTAGCCTCAGCTCGACTCTGTTAGTGCTAATTAGTAAATGCTTTATTTAACAACTACTTTATGCTTAAAAATAAAGGCTTTAAACAACAACTACTGATGTGAGGCTCTTTGTGTGTTAAAACTCGAGATGCATCGCTCTCTGAAGCCTGCAGTCAAAAGGATCTCCATTTCAACGCTGAATGAGCTGTTTGGGATGGTTACAAAGAGAGAGGTTCACGGTGACCTTAAACGTCTGCCTCCTAACGCTCTGCTCTGCTTTTAATAACAGCCATCTGCATCCTGCCGTGTCTGAATGGAGGCCGTTGCGTGGCACCCTACCAATGCGAGTGTCCCACTGGGTGGACGGGCACACGCTGCCACACAGGTGAGTTCATGTGTGAGTCAGTGAAGCTTTCAGTGCTTACGCTGGTATGTATGTAAGTAAATCTCAACAGGGTTCCTATTATAACAGGATTATCGTCATCACCCCAACAGCACTTAACCGGGAGGATTTCTGTCTCCTGTAGTTGTCAATCTATTTATTGTTAATAAGTAACTGGCTTATATATAAAATATCATTTATTATCTGCTGTAAGTATATTTTACTGTTCTGCACAATTATGACCCATTTCCAGATCATTTTCTAATCTAATAACCGCCAAGGTGACATTTATTGCCATTCAGCACTTCAGATCAGTGCCATACTAATATACTATTCCATATCTGCAATCATAGCCATCCAAAATGAAGGAGCTTGTAGACCAACATTAGCAAGAGTACAATATTAAAACTCACCTTAAAAAAAACATTGCCATGACTAAAGAGGCTTTATGCCAAAAAAAAAACGGACCTACAGTTGTGCATACTGTATGTCAGCTTATTTAATGGCGTAACTTCCTCATTGTTACATGTGTAGTCATGATGAAGCTTCCCTCAGCTGCAAAACTGAAACTTGCTGCTGAAGTAATTTTCTCTTTTATGAACATGTGATCGGGTTTATCTGTTGTGAGTGGCCTTTTTCTCCTCGCATTTCTAGACAAAATTAATGACTTTGGAATCTAATTTTATAAATGAAGCTTTTGTTATAAATCCCTAATTCACAAAGTTAATTTTTCTTAGCCAGCTTCTCCGTGTTGAAAACAAATCAAACCCATCTCCGCATGTTGTTAATAATGAATGGCATCAGTTCCATCCATAGATAAACATCTTTATTGTTTCTTTATTGCTCAGACTGCGCTGTCACAGCAGTATTAATGTTTGTAGAGTGGGAGCTGACCTCATGTTTATAAAAGATAAATTTCCTCCTTTCTACAATGATGACCTTCTCAGTTCCATTTTGCCATCAGACAGTGACCCGGCTGACGGCTGCTGTATTTTGTGTGTTTCTGCCTGACTCCACAGCTGTGTGTTCATCACCTTGTCAGAACGGAGGCAGATGCATCAGGCCGAACAGATGTAGCTGCACTTCAGGCTGGAGTGGACACGACTGCTCCAGGTGCTCGGACATGCCCACAAACATGCACAATTACACACACTTGACATGTTAGACTCTTTTAAAACTTAAGTATCCTACTTAGAATAAGTTTATGAGTGATAAATTAATTGCATATACACTCATCGGCTCTGCTGCTTGTTAAAGCAAATATCTAATCGGCCAATCCCATGGCAGAAGCTCACTGCATTTAGGCAGGTAGATGTGGTTAAGATGACCCGCTGAAGTTCAGATTGAGAAAAAGACCAAAGATCAGACAACATGCCAAGCCTTGAAGCAGATGGGCTACAGTAGCAGAAGACCACACCAGGTGCCACTCCTGTCAGCAAAAACAGGAAACTGAGACCACAATTCACAGACTCACCAAAGCTGGACAATAGAAAACTGGAAAAACATTACCTGGTCTGATGAGTCTTATGCACCCATCTTCTGATGGCTGCTTCCAGCAGGATAGCACACCATGTCACAAAGCTCAGATCAGCTGTAACTGGTTTCTTGAAGATGGCCGTGGGTTCACTGCACTATGTGCTGTGTTGTTACTTTGGTAAAGGTCCACAATCTTTCTAGATGCTCTGTACAGATGATAGAAACAGTTTTGCATCTGAGGCAGAGAAGTGAATAAATTCAGATTTCATGATGACGGTGCTAGAGTGAAAGTCAGAGGACCACCAAGATGTTGATATTCGGTCTCTGAGGAGCACAGATAAAACAACCTTTTTACATCAGGCAGCTGGAAACCTGGAACTACGCAGCCACAATTATTTAGTTCAAAACTTTGAATGTTTGATCGCAGTAAAAGTGAAAAAGCCTCGTCTAAATGAAATGAAATCTTTAAGAACAGTTTTATGTATTTATTATAAAATATAAAACCCAGTTGGCTACATTTCAACATTTACTGCGTATTTGAAATGCTGGCAGTGGGAGACTTTCCCATGCAGCAGGATTTCAGTGTGCCCCACTCTTCTGTGGAAGCTGGCCAAAATGTGGCTGACCGGAAAGTGAAACCAACGCCTGACCTGAGCAAATACGAGAAGTCTTGAGGTTTCTCATGAGTCATTCACTAACAGCATCCAGTGCCCATTTCATAGCCGAGTGTTTCCCGTTGCTGGGAGGATATAACAAGCTGTAAAATTTGGACAAAGGTGTCCTTAAGGTGCAAAACCCTTAAATTCTTATTTGAGCACAAAGGGAGAAACAGCTAACATCTCACAATGATTTTATTTAGTTTTGATATGATCCTGTGATTAAAATTAATTTGACCAGCATTTCTATGATTTCATTGGCTTCTGTATTAGAGATTTCCCAGAATATCAGCTTTGGATAGAGGCTGCATTAATCTCCTGGAAAGCCACCAGATCTGTGGCCGGGGTTTAGCAGTGTTTCAGTCACGTGCTAAACAGAAAGCACAAAGGAGAAGGAGCACACTAAAATTAAATTACGTTTTAAGAGTTCTTCTTTCATGTGGATGTTACCCCAGTCACCAAGGGTAAAGCTGTCCTGCTTTATAATGCAGATCAAAGAGGAAAAGGTGGTTTCTGTGAGGGTGCACTCACATTTAAACGGTTTCCCAAGCAGTTAGTCAGCAGTCTGCGGAGTTACAGATTAACCTAACCTTTGTGAAATAAATTTAACTTCCTGCTCTCTAAATAAGGAAGATGAAGTTCACCTGGTAATACAGGCTTATTTACATAGACGTTAGTATCCTGTCCAACAGATTTGGGGCAGCATGGATCAGTGATGCTCTGAGTTTAGAAATGAAGTTCTTCAATGAAGATTTACTATGAACTCAAAGTATAAATGCATTTAAAATTCATCTAGTTTGGGGATTCAGAGCTCTTTGTAAACAGTTAAGAGCAACGAGCATTTCCATGACTAATAACAGTTTCTTCTCTTTGCAGGAAGAGGAAGGCAGTGTATTATCATTTCTAGTTTCCACTCGGCCCCCACGTGAAGGGAATTCTTGTATAGTTAACTGACACCTGCAAACGATTCACTCATCTCTCCGCAAAAGGCAAAGCAAGAACCATTTTGTAAGATAAAGCTGTATTTTTTCATATAGAGACTCGACAGTATTAAACATATGCTGCTATATACTTGTACGATGTGTACAAACTATTGCTGTGATGGTCCATTGTATATGTGTAAACTATTCTCACATTTTTATTAAAGCATAAAATACCATTGAAGTCTCAATTTAATTGTAATTCGTTTATTAAATCCACTTTATTGAACACACATAACATACAAAGTAATTCAGGAGCAAAGCCAAGTTGTCATAAAAACAGAATTAAAAGTGATCAGCGTCATGCTTCAGCCTGTTGAGACAGATGCACTAAACTGTCACAATTACAGGATATGTGGATCCTTTATTGCCTGTGTGGGATCGACTTTATGGTTATGAGGAATGTACAGTGGGTAACAGCGTCTACTTTTCTCTAAACAACGTGGGTGTGTCGACTGGGCTTCTTATTTCAACTCTTTCACCTTCTCTCTTAGCGTAGCTTCGTTAGCGCCAGAGAACTCGTGCACCTGAAAGACGGAGGGTTAAAAATCATTAATTGGAGCAACCCGTTTAGCAGCAGGTTGCTGAACAGTGGAGCTTTTGGCAGATTTTAAACTCCAGTATTTCCAATCAGTGTTCCAAAAACACAGAGGAAAGAGTGATTTCACCACAAATTAAGGCCGTTTTCCTGATCTAGTGTGTGAATGAGCCAAAAAGTGAGACTTCAGAGTACTCTGATTTACCTTCTGGCCATTCTTGTAAAACTGGAACGTGGGCATGCAGCTGATTTTGCAGAATGAGCTCACATCCTAAAAAAGGAAAGCAAAGACATCAGATGCACTGTGGACAGTTCAAACCACATATCCAGCTGCAGATGTGGCAAAAAGCCAAAATGTGTAACCAAATACAATATTAAACAGGGCAGATATGACAGGCCTTTGTTCAAAAAAATAAATCACCAAGTACCAAAGACTGGGCCTACATCAGACTTCAGCTTTGCCTGCTCCCCCACAGGACAAAAATTACTCTTTAAATTTAAAACTAAAAAAAAAAAAAGTTACTCTTGGGGTAATCTGTATGTTTGCAGACTCAAACTGCAGGGTTTGTTTAAGATGGCCATCCATACGACAACAATCTGGCTGTATCAAAGCAGCTGTTGGACGGTAGCGGGAGTACACTTTGATTTGTTCCAGCAGGAAAAATTTGTCATTTTACTGACACTGAAACCTGCTGGTATCTGGAACATGTAAAACTGGTTTACCAAAAACTCATTTTTGAGCCAAAAGTATTTACAGCATCACTGAAACTATAGATTGGATCAGCATCCTTTTTCAGTTCTGTTTTTAAAGTTTTCCTCACGTTTTATAGGCATCTAAGAGGTCAGACGAATCAATAATCAAAGAAAGTTTATCGAAGGGGATCATTTCCAGCTCTGGATTTTTATTCTTGGAAAACCAGAGTAGCTTTACATGATTCACAGTTGAAATTCCTTATTTTTCTTAAACTGGGCCTTGGTGCAGCACCTCAGATCAGAGTGGCCTCAAATGAGACGGTGGCTGTTCAAGTCAGCCTTCTTCTGACTGGCTTGCAAACAGAAGGTGAATGGTGCCGCTTCGGATGTCTGACGCTACAGAC
>JASGAU010383014.1:0-15406 GCA_030220045.1 Australoheros facetus
AGGATTTCAGGTTTCAAAACTCTCCAGTGTCACCAGAAAAGCTCGCTAAATTTGTCACTAGTTGCTTTTTGGAAAACAAAAATGCGCTTTGGGGGGGGGGACACTGCCTGATCCACGTGACTGTAATCCGCTGCGTGGTGGGGTGACGTATTTACGCCATGAAATTAGCATATCACGATATAATTTATTTTCCCGGGCAAGAATTTTTTACCGGTATTATCGTGAATGATATGATATGGCCCACCCCTATGGTCTGCTGACAGTTTTCTTTCCTAACCACCAGAGCAGCTCATCCACAGCTGCACTGGTGGTTAGTTCTGCTATGATGTGTCACAGTTTTAAAATTTGCACAATCTGCCTCCTGCAAGATTGCTCTTTTTTAAAGGACATTTGGGAGAAATGATACAGTAAAGGGGAAATTCATTTGTGTTTCTGTGCAGGCGTGTACTGCACTAGTAATGTATGACTGTCAGAAAATGCCACAGCACAGCTGTAATTGCACGACTACCACCGAAGGAGGAACAGCTATAGGGCACTCACTGAAATACTTTGAAATTCAGAATTTTAACTATACAGTGTTATTGGGGGATGTAACAAAACTTAATTACTGTTGTGACATTTTTCAAAATGTTTCATTTTCATATAGAAAATCAAGGTCGACGAAGTTGCCATATTTGGTTCCCTGCCCGTCTGCGGTAAAAAAAAAATTCCAAGAAATGTATATATAAAGAAATACAAGAAAAACAAATATATGGTGAAAGGAGCATGTGTTTTAGAACATTACAACAGATTCGTCCTATGACAGCTGGGATAGGCTCCAGCCCCCCCGCGACCCTGAACAGGATAAACGGAAGTGAATGGATGGATGGATGGATGGACAACAGATTCATTACAACATCGCTGCTCCCATGTCACTTGGGCCTGGAATGTCCTGGTTTTAGGTAGGAGGGACGATGTCAGCGTCCGCCACATGAACATCTTCCTTCTCGTCATTATCACTGATGGCAAGGTGGGCTAGCATAACCACAGTCTCCCTGCTCTTGCCATAATCCATCTAAACAGACCTTTGCTAAAAATGAATACACAAGCAATGAAGCAACTGGTATAATGTCAAAAACTGACAAAAATCACTCATCTTCACTATTTATAGCTTTGAAAGGTCTAGAAATTGGTTAAATTTCTCTCTGAAGAATTATATTATTTTTCGGTGCTATAAAAAACTTTGGCAATATAAAAAATAATGTTCTAAGCTTTATTCCCTCATTTGTAAAGTAAATACACTTAGTATGATTTGTTAGATGCATCAGGCATATGTCCAAATATGGTCAAATATGGTCAATTATTTGTTTATGTGAACAGGGCGTAAGATCAAATATGGTGCCCACATTTTTCATGTCGTAATTTCACTCATTTCACTAAACCCTTCACAAACAACACATATAACATTACTTAGCACAACTATTCAACAGTAAATTGTGTGAGTTTTATCAACTTAGCCTGGTTAGTTTTGATGTTTTGAACATAAATGCACAGCGAGCCGAGCCCCGTGAGCCTCTTTTTTTTTCGATTCCCTGAAAACACAAACTTTGAGTGTTCCAGGTCTCTGCTGATTGGTCGAATGCTACAGTGAGGTGTTCAGCAATGTAGTGTGATCTTTGCTGATTGGCTGGATGAAAACCACATGCTTCTTAACCTGACTGCGATGCAGTACTGTCATCATTTATCAAGTGTGTGGAAATGACCAAATATGGTAACTTGCCCTATAAAGGGTTAAAAGAAGTTATACCAACAAAAAGGAATGCTTTCTTACAGAATGCATGGATTTATTGCTCATTTAGCAGTTCAATTAATCACCACGGCAACTATAAGGGGCTGTCCTCCAACACTGTTGCCAGTTATCATTTATTATTTAATAAAAGCTGAACATACAGAACGAGAATTGTGAGGCTGGAACTCTCATTTAATGCCTTCTGGAGACTCCACTGGACTAAATGCACTGGAGCGTGGGGTGGTTTCTATTTCTACTCCACCAGATTTCAGTCACAAATGTTGTGCTCTGTAGTCCACATCATTTAGTTACTGCTTATATTATAGATAAAGACACCCAGCAGTGCATTAGTAATTAAATCATCTTTACCTGCAACACTAAAGTGATATAAAAATTTAAAAAATCAATAATTGGGATCCGCATTCATGATTTTGTATAATTAGTACTTTTACTTTAGAATAACGAGAGAATAAATATTTGTTTTAGCACTTTGTTAAATACCTATTCAATATAAAATAATTTGTTCAAAGTTGCAGCACCTGAAAAACTTTCCTGTAACATGAACTTTACTTTGCAGACCTCACAAAAGTGAGTATCAGTATTAGTACACAGGGCAACACAAGCCTGATGTTTTCTACCCTGCATTTATTTTGGATCAAATGTCCTGATTTCCTGTGCTCCCCCTTACTTTGTTCTTGGTCCCCCCATTAAAAAAACTAAAATCCTGGAAAAGTGCCTGTTGCACAGCATAAATGTTCAGTCTTATGCTTGATTGGAGAGCTGACGGGCTCAGAGAGCCATTGTAACTTCTTTTTGAAAGTGACTCGGCTCTTAGTAAAAAAGCCAGAATGCCGACACGATGATGTGCATGTCCTTTGCAACCAGCAGTTGTAAAGCCGGTGATCCGCAGCTGAATGCGCCGCTACCTCACTCTGAATGACTGACTGGAATGTAAACGCCTGCTGACGTCACAGTTTGACCCACAAAGTCCTTCAACTGAACACAATGCATTTACGACTGTGGAAAAAGAGCACAGCGTGTGTTTGTGTTCACGGACTTCGGCGATTCTGACTTCACCTTCAGCATCCATCAATTTGTCAGCTGATGCCTCATTCTCTGTGTCTTAATCCCACTTCTACTCAGGGGATTAAGGAAAAATATTATCATACAACAGGACAGCAAAGTGTGTGTGTGTGTGTGTGTGTGTGTGTGTGTGGGTGTGTGTGTGTGGGTAGGGGTTTCCATGGGAGGCCTAAAAGAGGGGAGGTGGGCTTAGGAACAGTCCCGTCCTCTCTCACAGTCACATCAGAGGCTTTTATTTTCCCTTCACCGGTGCTTCAAAGAATCAGTGATGTCACATCCTTTGACCAGCAGCCCCACTTCACACAGCGCATGTAAAGTTAACAGGCTGTGGTGTAACCCTGCCTCTTGCTTCTGCTGTGATAGGTTTCAGCCAAGGGACAACCACCAGGGCTGAAAAAAATCAGCCAATCGGGACGTGCCACTGCTGGCTCCAAAAATGATGTCATGTTAAAATGCCCAACTTTAGCGGAGATAATGGCCATCACCCTTCTTCAGAAAAGTCTAAAGTGGACCCAAGTATGCAGTCAGACAGAGAAAGGTGGGTGAAAAACAGGGAACTGTGTAACTCACAAAAACCCTGCAAGTACACTGATTGCAACAGGAGGGAACCAGGGGGTGTAGAGACCACCACCTGGAAAAAGACTGAGGGGAAAGACGATGACTAAATGCACACCAGTGAAAGAAGGATAATCAGGAACAGGTGACCTCAGGGCAAGAGAAAAACCCGGAACAAAACAAAGGAAGGAAGTAAAAACACAGAAAGCCACGTGAGGCTCTAACCTTCAAAATAAAACAAGAAATAAAGTGAAGGAGGGAGAATCCACATGGACAACAGGAACAAATGGAAATGTAAAACCCTCCATAACACAAGGATAGCAACAATAAATGTAAGGAACCATGACGATAAAGCCTGCTAGAGGTTTCGTAACACCTGTACAGTGGATGAATTTCTTTTCACAAGGCATCCATTTGGATCCTGTTCAGGCTTAATGTTAGAAGACGGCCACTTTGAATGAGAGGTGTTCGCTGTCTTCAATAGGAATGGAAGTCTTTTTGCAACCACGGGTATCGCCCCCTACTGTCCATTAAAAAGACTGTTGACTTAAGGCGCTTCTGCATTGGCTTCACTTTTCAGACCCAGAAGACACGTCCATCTATGGTGCCAACATGGGCAGCTGAAGCTAGACTTCACCTCAGCTAATCTGAGCCGCCAGACTGGACTTCTCCACCGTGTTTGTGGTGTTGGCACATTTTGGAGTATTTTCAGTGGGATTATTTGCCTGTCCAAGAAATCAGCAGTCAGTGAAATTCTAATATTTCATATGCATTGCATCTGTATACCTAATGAATGCCGCTTACAAACCAAGCTAGTTAGCTTTAACTGATAACCAGAGGGTGGAGCATGTCTCTGCAGAACAGAGGGCTGGTTCTCCTTGGTCTTCAGATTGAATCCTCCCTCAAATTGGGATTCATTGTCTAAATATGGTCACCTTTGGCCAAAAAACCAACATGGTGGAGGCCAAAATGCAAATAAGAGTCTTCAAAAACATCAGTCTTTCATGAAAAAGCTACTTAATGTTATTTCCCATGTTTTGTCCTGTCCTCTGTCCACCCTTTTATTTCACTATGAAATATTTAAAGAGGAAAATCATATTTAATCAGCTCTTACATTCCACAGTGGAGTAAATCATTAAGCATCAGTTTAAAAATAAACTTTAGAGGACTCAGAGGGTCAAAGTTCACATCATTTGTGAGACAGCAGTAAGCTGCTCCTCTTGTTGACTAATGTTGACCACAGGGTCCAAAATGTAAAGGTTAAAAAACACAAAATTTTACGGCAGAGTTTACAAATAAAGTTTTGTAAGATGTTTTTTTTTTTTTAATTATTTTAATAACTCACCAAAATGAAGGAAGCTCACCTGTCTCACACTGGGTCTTAGCATTTAAGGTTATGTGTGTGTGTATTGGCCTGAGATAAGACACATGACACCACATGACTGTCTGAAAACCATGAACTTTGACCTTCTGAGTGCCTGACTGATAGAGGTGCTGAATAAACCTACAAAGCAGACTTCTAAACATGTAGTCAGACTGTGTTGGTACTGTTAGAGGTCAGACGGGTGCCTCGGGGTCTTATTATATTGATAAGTGCTATTACCTGCAGCGTGTGTCTGGAAGGAGGGTTATTTATCACAGATTTCTGGCTGTAAACGTGATTCTAAAGTTGATGATCTGCAGCTGAAGTGCTCCTATTGCCCTCTAGATGACTGACTGGAATGTAAATAAATGTGTATATATGAGGTTTTTGTCTTTGTACCTCAGACTTACATTTCTTTGTAATTACCACAGTGTTATTGCCTTCCTGTCTCCACCCACAAGCATCCGCTGAATCTACAAGTCAGGTTATCTCTGACTCTACTCACTGCTCCAGTGATTAATATCTGACCACCACTGGAGATGCATTAATTCAAAATAGGACAATTTTTGTGTTACCCACATCAGCACTTTATCTGACTGTCATTAAAGCAAAGCTTGTTGTAGGACGATCACTTGTGTTATCCCAGCATGGCTGACAATATCCAATGAAAAATGAAAAACTTGGGCCAAACCGAACTCAGGAAATGGTGAAAATGATAATATGCTGAACAGCAGCGGTTCTGACCATGAGTACTAACCTGGCATGGTAGCCGTGGTGCCAGGCACTACTCATCGTGTCCATCGCTCCCGGGTCCAGCTCCTGCTGACCTTCATCGAGCTTCGACGAATGCCACGAATGAGGACGAGATGCCGGCTCAGTGCGTCTGTGGGATCAAAACACAGCAAGAGATTCAGAGTGCGTAACTTTTTGGACAGTGTGACCTCAAATTCAGCTAAATGCTGGTATTAGCTAGCTGTGGAAGATAGTGCAAAGTAAGTCAACCTCAACTCTGACCCAACCCTAACATTACAAGCCAACCCAACTCAACCCAATCCTAATCTAAGCCCCAATACAAGCCAAACCCAAAGTCTAACCTAACCCCAGTTCCAGGTCAGCCACTATCATCCAAACCCAACCCAATCCTAACCAAAAACCCAGCCCAATACAACCCACCCCTACCCTCAACCCAATCCCAAACCGAATCCAACACCCCCAACCCCAGCCTAATCGTAACCTAAGCCCCAATCCAAACCCAAACATATTGCAAACCCTAACATTACCATCAAATCCAAGTCATAATCCAAACAAACATAATCCAAATCTAAATCAACACAAACACAAACCCAACCCAACCCACCCCACCCCACCCCATAACCCCAAACCTAACCCAATCCTAGCCCAAGCCTAATTCAAACCCTAACTAACCACAATTCCAGGTCAGCCACCATCATCCAAACCCAACCCTATCCAAACTGAACTCTAATGTAGCCCAAACTTAACCAACCATAACCCAACCCCAGACACCCTGTGAGTAATGCATTTAAAAGCAATACAACACAGGAATCACATTACAATTTATTATAATCAAACAATCAGCTGCGATCACTTGTCTTTTCATACTTTCTTGCACAACAATCATCTTTCTGTATGTGGGACCAAGTTCATTTTTTCACAAAAAATGCTTCATAAATCCTACTAAGTTATAACAGACAGGCAAAGCAGGCAACTCCCTACAGGCCCATGTTTATATGATATCATGATTTGAAATGTGGCAACATATTTAACTAATCAACTAATGATTTCAGCCCTTCAATTGGATACTGGCTGATTTCTGGATGTTCTTGGGGACTGTGATGAAATGTGCCACTGGCAGGTTAACAACGGCCCAAAACAACACACTACTGACACACTGACAATATCACACCCAACAGACAATAGCTCCACCTTCACACCTTCACGTCCACTGCACCACTTTAGCACACTGCACCGGTTTTTGTAAATAAACCGTTTATTGCCATTTTCACTGTAAATACCAGATCCTTATTTATCCTATTTCTTATTTCCACCTGTATTTATTATATCGGCAGCTGCAGGATGGCTCCAACAAAACTTAATTGCATTGTGCAATGTCAATAAAGATATCTTATCTTTTTCTCCTGAAAGAGTTGATCCAACTATGGATAAACTAATAAAATAAAATAAAACAAAACTTTATTTTTCTTTATTTTTTTTTTTGACTGGTGGCTTGTTAAACATTTCTTAGGTCAGCTGACTGGATCTGAACTTTGGTTCTTCTAAAGTTTTCCCATGTGTATTGCAGGCTTTATGAAACATGGTTCTGCTGAGTTTGGGCAAAGTTGACAAACTCATGCAAAATATTTTTCTTAAAGGAAAGAAAATGGTAATGAAGCACCTGTAACAGTTCTCACAGAGTTCTCATATACATACTGATCAAAGTATTGAGGACTTACAGAAAGCTGCACCTCATGCAACATTAACCCACAGCCCCAGATTATAATTTAAGCCATATTTGTCCCTTTTCATTCTGCACAGATCTTCATTCATAGAACCATCAGACGCCTCAAACCTCTGCAGGGATTCAATCCCTGAACACAGATTATTGTCGGAGTTGGAACCAAAAAAACTGATCAGTTCAGCATTAAATATTATCCCACTGTGTCCTCCCACATGCACACACAGCTGCATGGCCTCATTCCACGGAGGTCTGACTCACCTTCTGCCTATCTCTGCCTCTCCCTTCATTGGAAAAGGAAGGGAAAAACTTACTGAAGAGTTTAAATGAATATATAACAACAAAAGGAAACTCAATAATACACATACAAGGTAATAACCACAATGAAGCTTCCAAGCAGTCATTTTTTATCAGTGTGTTTTAACATTTATAACCTAGAAGTTCACCCCTTATTCGACAACATAAGGCAGGAGGTGACTAGCTCTTTAATATGCAAGTGTGTAGCAACTGTAATAACTTCTAGATAAGGTATTCCATTTTGCATTTCTCTGGTTAATGATAAACTACAGAAAAAAAACCCAAAAAACAAAAACACTTCCTCCAAAATCTCATATTAAGTCCGTTTGATACAACTCCTCCCCATCCTGGAAGTCTTTGGATTTAAATTCTCTGTAGCAGGTGTTGTGTTTCAAAGTTAATGATGAATAAAAGTAGAAGCAACTGTAATTAATCAGTGAAGGAAAGAAGCTCTGTACAGTACATCTGAAACTGGGTTAGCAGTGCAGTGTTGCTCTCGATGAACTTCTTACTGCTGACCATCGTGATAAACCACCCCAAACTTTCTGTATGTGTGAGGCTTTTTCTATTCATGATAGGAACTTTGAACCTCTTAACATCCACCACGTAACTGATAACCCATCTAGAGTTAGGGTTTGAGGCTTGTTAATATCCAGCCTAAATGCAAAGGTTAAATGTAAACTAAAAATAATTTCTCTACATGCAAACACACTAAATCAGGGTGAATACTGTAACAGTCATGTGTTTCTGCTTGTAGGGGTAAACTTCATCGCACCACCGTCATCGTCCTCTAAACGTGTTGGCACACTAGTTATGATAACAGAGATGCTGACGTTAAAATAATTTCCCCCTGATACTCACATTTGACATATCCTCCTGCTCTGTATTTATCCTCAGAGATAAACAGGAAGTGATTTTATCTGACTAAGTAGGAGACAGAGACATGAAAGCCTGCATGTCTCTGGACCACAGGAACCTGGGTAATGACAGGACGTGACTGGAATACCTCAACACTTTATCATCGCTGATGCACTTATACACATTTACACCCTCTCCATTAGCTCTGAAGGGAACGGACTGGAATTCAGTCTGATTCTCAAGTCTCAGAAAGTGTTTTTCTGTCTTCATTTTGGCCCTGTGTTCATAATAAAATAGCATTTATCATTGTCACGTACAGTTCAGTCAGTTGCAGTTATTTGGCTCCATCAGTACAGGTGAAGCTGCGTTTACCTTTTATGCTTCAAGCTGCTGGAACACGAAATCATAATCATAATGTTAGGTTTAAAACCTCAGCAGAGACATTCCTGTCGAGAAGTTAATTTTAATTATACTCTTATATATATCTACTTCTTTTGCTGGTTTTGACTTGTGGTTCTCATTTTAGCTGATCTTCAGCTGGTTGTATTATGTTTATCAGTTTCTCTTATGGATTTAACTGATGGTGGGGGTTTTTCCTTTGACAGGTGACTGGCTGTAAGCATGATCGCTCCACAAAATAAAAGCACTGACACAGTTGCTGTTTTCCTCTGATTTCAGACCATTTTCTAACCCAAAACTATACTGTCCTTAAGTAAATGAAACTCCGATAACAGCCCAGATTTTAAACAATTTCATTACAAGGTCACAAAGTGGAAGGAAGTTTTCTTTTTAGGGTGGGGGCCACCAACAATTCTTGTATGGAGGAAAAACCCTGTATGAGTCTTATTATTTTTGCTTTACTCTGCATCAGCCTGTTGACTCAGTTTTATATCATCTCTACAGTTTTTGACTCCAGTCTGGTAGTTTTTGCTCTGTTTGCTTGCATTTCAAACACACAAATCTTTTATACAGTATATTGTTTTTAAGGCATCAACATTAAGTCCAGGTCACTGACGTCGTGCTCCATTTATTGGTTTAACCTCTTTACATCCAACAGGTGAGAGGTTAAAACAAAGTAGGGTTTGATTTAAGTACATCCCTTTTTGGCTGTTTAAAAACACTCAGATGGAAAATCTCTTAACAGAAAACTCGTAGACTGGTGATTTTTTAAGAGGTTAAATTGAAGCCTGTAATGTCTGTAGATCCACAAGGCATCACTCTTAAATGTGAGGTGAATATAATAAATGTCACATCTGTGTAACCAAGGCCATAGGTGCTATCCCAAGATGTAAACATCTGGACAGAGTGACTAAAGTCAGTGACGTCATGCCTGAATAAGCGAGAGTATGTCCAAACCACAGATGGCGCTTTCACATCACAAATTTAATGTTTAGTCTTCAAAGCAAGCGTGTCCAGCTAACTGATGAAGTGCCTGATGGCTGCTTTTCCCTGATCCTGGTGCTGCTGGAGGTCTCTTCCTGTTTAAGGGGAGTTCTTCTTCCTCACAGTCGCCAACTTCTGAACATAGTTTATCATCTGATCATCGGGGTTCTCTTACTTTGAGACGACGTCTGTTGTAAACTGGTGCTATATAAATAAAACTGAACTGAATTCAAGTCTTAATTTTTCACTTCTGTGACTTTTTTAAACCAGTTAGTCATTATTGCAATAGTGTATGTATAAAGCGTCATTGTTGTCTAAGCTATTCAAACTTTGATGAGAAATCTTTTAGCCTTCTTGCCCCTTTGACCGTATAAAGCCATCATGACCTGTTTTACCTGGAGGTGAACCTGAGGACTTTGGAGATGAGGCCGGTCGCCAGGCTGTTGACGCTGGCCTCCGACGGTGACCGGCACAGCGCCCCGTCTGACCGGCCCAGCTCCGTTTTCTTCTGCTTCTTCCTGAGCTTCCTTCGATAGAACGCTTCCAACAGCTCCATGGCTTCAACTTAGAGTCCACTTTATTCTAGTTTCTTCTCGACTGCTTTCTCCTCAGAACTTCCAAAGTTTTCTTGGTTCTTCTTTTAAAAAGTCCCAAGAAGATCCATTTCCACACAGTTTACTCTCTGCTCCCTGGAGCTCTTTGATGTGTTTCCTTCTAAAAACAAAAACTTCAAGAAAACCAATTTCTACTGAGCTCTATTCTACTCCACTTCACCTGCATGTTTTGTAAGACTGTCAAAAACGATACATCCAGTGTAGAAATCTACTCTAAACTAAAATCTACTGTACTGAACTTTTCTTCACTACTCTGACCTTTGGTTCTCCTCTCCTGACATACTTTTCCTTAACTTCTGAAGTACTTGTTCACTTTTTTCAATTTTAACCTCCCTTCTACTTTGCATCTAGTCATAACTAACATAATAAATACCTTCTTTTTCTAATGCAATCTGCCAACAAAGATCTATGCAACTGCCCTCTTTCTGAGTTTTCGGCTCCTCTTTTCCATCAAAACTCCTGCAAAAAGTCTCGTCTCTACCGTCTGCCTCTGCCACCCTCAGATCTGCCTCTTTGCTCCAGTTCCAGTCTGGAGATGGCAGATCTGGTCGAGTCGCGCTGCGTCAGCCCCCGGCTCCCAGCTCGTTAAGCAAATGAAGCAATTATGCATCATTAGGCCGTCGTATGATAAAAGCATGAAATAAACATCCAAGCACAGCTCAGTCTGAACAGTAGCTGCTGATGTGGTGTGTGAGTAGAGAGACACTGAGAATCTGAAGAGGGGGGGGGGGAAGGGTGAGAAATGGTGAGATAGAATGAGTAGCAAAAAGGGAGGGAGGATGGAGGCAGATAAATTTGGTTAGACTCTTAGGGTGGAGACAGTAGGTATGGAAAAAAATAGGAGAAAGAGAGCCAGTGAGACAGATAAAGAGAGGATGCAGAAGGAAAGGCAGACGGAAACAAAGCATAGTAAAATTAGGAGCAAATCTGGGACACACAAAAAAAAAATGAGTGCAAAGGTGAGAGGGGTAGGGAAGAGGAGTAGAACAGTGAGGAAGAGGAGGATGAAAGGGAGGAGAGATAAACAAAACAGAGAGTGCTTTGAAAACAGTAGATTACTGAGCACACTTTAGCAGACATCGGTCCTGAAGCCGTGGGGAGAAATGAAATGTCTCATGATGCAGCATGTGGTCCTGCGGTGAACAATGAGCCGATTATTACTGACTGTTCAGAGTATCACTTTCAGAAGGACTGGTGACGCACAGACAAACGTTAAGTGATTTGAGGTTAGGGAAAGTTACCTGAAACACTTTTTCGTAAAGTAGGTTATCAGATGTCAGCTGATAATTTGTTGATGTTTCAGCCTTGGGATGGTTGGTCCAGGCTGTAACAGCTCAATAACTAAACTCGGTGAGGTACAACAGCAAAAGCTGCAGACAGATGTTGGCATTTCTGGTACAGTCGCAATATTGTTATTATTGCAATAAAAAAGTAAATGCATGCTTCTTTGTTTTTTAAGATTGGAAGTAATGTGGTTACAAAATGTTTGACATCTATAGGAGGACTACTGTTACTGGACACTTGTTTTATTTGTTTTTTTCATATAATCAACACATTTATGCTATTTACAAATATCTGTATGTAAATTCTGTTTTCATTTGTTGCGTTGTTGCACTGGCACACCCAGTAACTCTTTTCCCCTGATGTCAGCACTTTAAACCCGTGGTGCAGTCTGCTGTGCGTCTTTATTAGTTACCTCAGCAGGATAAAAATGCAAGAGGTCACCAGTCTCGGTCTCCCCTGTGGGAAATTATGCTGACTTTCTTAATCTTCTCAAGAGGATAATATACAAGCATAATATAATTCTTCAGTTTGTCCAAGGAAAGGATGTCCAGTGGATGGTGAGGTTACGTCTTCGATATCGCCTCGAGCTTGATTTTGGAAC
Organism: Australoheros facetus; assembly: GCA_030220045.1. NCBI lineage: Eukaryota > Metazoa > Chordata > Actinopteri > Cichliformes > Cichlidae > Australoheros > Australoheros facetus. The sequence goes on from JASGAU010383014.1 coordinate 12,280, forward strand.
TAATTGTTGACCTAGATGTCGAAAGAAGACGTTCAGCCAGAAAGTTGCAACGGTGGTTAGAGATGTCACTCAGTTAGCATTAAATGCTAAATAGCAAATGTTAACAATACTTAGGATATTTTCCATAACTGCCTCTTCTCACATGTAGCAGCCAGCAGATACTTTCACACTGTTATAAATACAACAGAACTACTAAATGTAGGTGATGGACCTGCCTACGCTGTTTGCACACTGGCACAAGCCACCATCACCTGAACTTTGTACTAAAGGAGCTGGCTGATTAAATGCAGGTTTACATCCGATCCAACTGCACTGGACGTTTGTGTTCTCAGATTAAGCCTCTAAATGTGCTCGTGTGACAAAGGCTTTAATAAACACAGTATGTTACTGTTTAATGTTCTGCACAGCTCTGTCATTTACCTTCCAAAAACCTTATAAAACAAAAAAACCTCCATTTCATCTAATTGGTAGGATTGGTAGGTAAAAAGAAGCCAAATTACAGTTTGAAGCAATGAAAGCCCAGGAATCTCTTCACAAACCCTCCTCAAGGACCTCTGCAACTCCATGTGAGACCATGAAGCGCCTTAAAGAAACCCCTCAAAACCCTACAGCACCTCTTCAAGATGCAGTTCTTTCAATATATCAAGTATACCATCTACTCGAAGTCTCTGTGCATCCTCAAGAACCACTCTTGTCTCTTTCTGAGACCCCCTGCTTCTTCTCTGTGAGCTCTTTTACCCTTTTTAGACATATCTGGTCATTTCTCAATCAAGTCAATTCTTCTAGGACCACTAGAGCTTCTTTATAAAGTCCTAGTGGATTATCAGTGACCTCTAGAACCAGGTCCGGGATCCAAGAATTAAGGACCACTGTAATCTCATCCGCAATTCTTTACACTATTTCAAAGACAGCTCTTAGTTTCTTAAGGATCCCTGATGTTATTTTGTGTAGACTAAATTTCTTGGTCTAGCTTTCATATCCAAAAGATGAGGAGAAGCTGCTGCAGGTTTAACCAAAAGGTGAATCAAAGTGTAGCTCCTCCCAGTCCAGCAACAGGTGCCTACGACTGGGTTTCCTGGGAGTCATGTGTCATGGGAATGTCGTCAGATATATCTGAGATCACAGAGAGAAAAGGATGATGAGACGGTGAGGAAATCCTCTCCCTTTGTAGTGTCTGAATCTGGTGTCAGGGCCGGTCTGACCTCCAATGCTTTGTTCTGGAAAACATCACTCAATGTTCTGCCTTGAGGCTGCAGAGGTGTGTGCATGAGAGAAGCTACTTTTATTTTTCAAAACTTCATGATATCTGTATACGTTAACCAATGCCCCAGATCCATATGTTCAATAATGACCCGTTATACACATATAAATGGGTTGGTTAGTAAGAACACGGGATCTTAATTCAGGTCCACAGAAGAAGTTCTTAATGCAAAGGTGGACTACAGAGTGGATACGAGCTCAAAAGCGCTCATTTAATGTCATATTTTAAATGAGCCAACAGTACAGCATACAGTTTTATAAAGACAGCAAAACTGACTGTACTACAAGTACTAAATTAGTGGTTTAAAATGTAATTTAAATGAAAATTAAAAACTAAACCAAGTTAAACTAAACTCATATAAAAGAACATTTTCAGATCTAGAGCTAAACCTAATGGAAAGAGAAGCAACTCTAAGCCAAGAAGCACTCTGTAACTTTAACCAAATTAAACCTAGATGGTAACTTAAAGCTTTTAAGATACAAGCCAAATTTAATAAGCTCTAAACGCTAACTATATACTAATAGGAAAAAAGCTAAATCTAGCCTACTATGACCAAGAAATCAATTTAAAACAACCGGGATCAAAGTTAATAGGATCAGCAAGCTAATTCTCATCTTATGGGCCCAAAGACTCAAATACAAGAAGCCATAACAGCGTCGGTTTAGGTTTGAATACGCCTCGAGGCCATTTACTGCGTCTTTCCTTAATCTTCCTCCCAGCTGTCCTTTCACAATAAAAGCTTAAAAAAAGAACAAAGAAATATTTTAAAAAAATAAGCCATAATGACAAGACCTCGAAATCTATACTTCAAGTGACCAGGAAGCCAAATGTGAACTAATGTGTGCGGAAGGCTAATGCTAATCTGATGCAACATAATCAAAAGCAAAAGATTTAAAACTTTATCTCAAACGTTTCTGTTACAGAATGACAGCCTCCTCTGAACTGTGTGTTTGAGGAAGGGAAAAAAAAAGGATAATTGAGGAAATCATCTGTATCCATAATTTATTTATTTAGCCCAGCTTAGCTTAGCTCAAACACATAATTGGAGGGAAAGTCACCATCCAAAAAAACAACCTACTTTCAAATAATCCTAATGCTGTTTAATTTGGTAAATGCTAATATGCTGACCAACCATCACTACAGGATGTAATCAGTTCATGTTGGGTTCACTTAAAACTGATGAAAACAGCATCTGGTTAGAAAAAATAAAACGGACAGTTCTAAAAGGTTTTTCCAATCCTCTATACGTGTGTGTGTGTGTGTGTGTGTGTGTGTGTGTGTGTGTGTGTGTGTGTGTGTGTGTGTCTTTCTGAACAGAGACCCTATCTGTTGTCGTGGGAAACTGCTCCAGCCCATAATAATTATCTCTCAGATCTGCACAGAAACCGAAATTGGAGGCAAACGTGTGGCTCCAAAGGCCACACACTGTGTGAGTGTTTGTGTCAAAACACCCGTTTAACACTGGAAGCTTTAAATATGTGTATTTAGGGTGTGTAAGAATAATCAAAACGTGTATTATATATACACCACACGGCCAGCAGCACCCCCCCGTCTGCCTTCACTCACACATGAACCTGAGTGACGTCCATTCTTAATCCAGAGGGTCTAATATGATGTGGGCCCACCCTCTGCAGCTATAACAGCTTCAGCTCTTCTGGGAAGTCTTTCCACAGGTTTAGGAGTGTTTATGGGAATTTCTGACCATTCTTCCAGAATCACATCTGTGAGGTCAGCTGTTTGTGCACTGGTGTGCAGTCATGTTAGAACAAACTGTTCCCACAGAGTTGGAGCATCAAATTGTCCCAAATGTCTTGGTATGCTGAAGCATTAAGAGTTCCTTTCACTGGAACTAAGGGGCCGAGCCCA